>QLOM01006128.1:0-10523 GCA_003313785.1 Termitomyces sp. MG148
AATGGATGTTGAACAGATGAAAGCTACAGTTGTTGATTTCTTGTTGGAGTAGGAATTTCGCCACTTTGGGCCATCGTTGATAATTAATCAATAAATATTATTCGCCTAATTACATGATCCATCAAAAACAAAAGAGTACCGGGCTCTCGATCATGGTTGCTTAATTTGGCCCTGTCACGCACCCTCGGGGCTCAGTTGCGTTGTTCCGCAAAACTCAGTCTGTCACGGTCTCCGGATCGTTGCCTCCCTACATTCCGGTACAGTATCATTGCGGTCACGGTTGCCTTTATTCACAGTGATGCCCGAATCGGTAAAGCTCGTCTTCACTGGCGTTGCACAGGACGATGCTTCTCCTCAATATCTATCTCTTCAGCCAAAGAAAAACACCATTTTAGTGTCTCATGGTCGTCCACCTTGGTATTTGAGCCCAAGCTGCGATAGGGTTTTTAATTGATAGACTACACTGGTCAGGTATGGAATTGACGGCAAAAGGACATGGGATGCCTATGTTGTCGCTGTATCTGGTATGAAACCTTGTTGTCTGTGACGTGGAATTCATGGACGAATCACATCTGCATCTGCCTGTAGGTGGCTCGGGCAGCGGAAAGGTATTTGCGGCAAGCTACTCTTAGTGGTAGCCTGAAGCTTTCAATGCTAGACGCATGTTGCTAGAGAGGTTATAAAATCACTTGGATTTATCCCTACAGTTATCATCTTATCACAGGTATCTCGTATGTGTGTTGTAAATTAGCAACTAACTTCGACCCAGGATAGCTTCTACAAATATCATACCCCTGAGGAATTAGAACTTGCACATGCTAATAAGATGGACTTCGATCACCCAGATGCTCTTGATATGCCTATGTTCGCTGAAGTTGGTCACTTCATCGATTAAAAGACTCCATGAAGACTGTTCATTGACTTTTTTGTTGTCAGTGCCTAGCAGATCTCAAAGCCTGCAAGCAGTCAAACATTCCAATTTACTCGTTTGCTGAACATCAGCGACTCCCAGAGAAGAAGTATCTCTACGGAGCAACTATTATCATCGGTTAGAATCTCCCATCATGCTCTACTTTCCTCATTGGTTGCTCCTCTATAGCGGAAGGAATTATGGTCCTTAATGACCCTACACTTCGGGACTTATATGACCTCAAGGTACTAAGTATTGATGTTTTATACCGCGGGGATTAACCTAGAACCCATAGATTTTTGTGCAATGCGACTCGGACCTCATGCTCGCGCGACGAATAGCGCGTGATGTCAAAGAACGTGGAAGGGACGTAGGTGGAATCCTAGATCAGTGAGTCAGGTTTTGACGCTTCTGTACTTTGAGATCCGATGCGACATAGATATCTCCGGTTTGTCAAGCCTGCGTACGACAACTTTGTCCGCCCAACCGCATCATATGCCGATATTGTACGGTTGTCGTCCTCGAATTTGCATTGTTGGTTAAGACCATTGTAGATTGTCCCAGGATCAAACAACGCGGTCGCAATCGACCTGATTTCGACTCATATTCGTCGACAGTTGGAAGAGCGTGCAAATCATTTCCGGCAGAAACTGGCTATACCAGATCTGTATTTCCCGAATGGCTCAGGTTTGGGGTCTGCAAGCAAACTTGAAGATCTGAACCTCAAGGTTCTTCCTAACACGGCCCAATTGCAAGTGAGTTCAAGTTTCATGTAGGAGCAGCCAAGTCATATTGTTACGGTATGCTAGGGAATTTTCACTATCTTAAGGTCGACCAAAACGTCGAGTCAAGATTTTATCTTCTTCATCGATCGCCTTTCGACATTGTTGGTGGAAAATTCACTACAATTTCTTCCCTATAAACCCAAGGCAGTCATAACACCCACGGAGGTGGAATATCATGGCAAACAACTTGACGCTGAGGTAAAACCAAGTTAACCAATTCTATATCTGTTAACGATATACTTGATGCATGTAGCACGTCTGCGGTGTCTCTATACTCCGTTCGTAAGTGCCTCTTTCGTTTTTTACACTTTTTATGCTCCAGTCTAACTGGTGGCGCAGAGGTGGCGCTCTAGAACGCGGATTTCGACGAGTCATCAATGATGTCCCGTTGGGTTCAATGCTCATTCAGTCTGATGCGAAAACAGGGGAACCATTCCTTCTTCACTTAATGCTTCCAGAGTGTGTACGCCTTCGGCATCTGGCCGAAGACTCATGGGTGTTCCTGTTGGACGCGCAGGTAGTAATTATTTGTGCTAAATCCTCTATGCGTCTATGGTTTATTCATCTTATTAGATTGGCACGGCTGCCGCTGCATTTATGGCTATCCGTGTCCTGCTCGACCATGGAGTGAGAGAAGAAAGGATTATTTTCGTTACTTTCCTCGTTGCCCGTGGAGGCGGCGTGTCAGTCTTGCGTCGCGCGTTCCCCCAAGTCACGATTGTTTGTGGCGCTGTTGATGATGAGATGCGTGAAGGCTGGCTGGAGGGTCATATAGGAGAAGGGAACCCGGAAGGTAATGGTCGCCCAGTTTGGGTTATGCAGCCGGGGATGGGTCAAATAGGTTCGAGCCCATTCCGCCTGGACCTATGTGACCGCTGACTCTCCGACAAGGTGATCGTTACTACCTTTGACTTGTAACTTCCCTTTTCCCGTGGATTATCCAGCATCTAAGCTTCTACTATGTCTGCGATCGACTGGTTCATCATTACACATGAGACGGCAACAACAGAAATTATAAATGCATGAGAAATTGGCATCTCTAATAATGGCCAAAAATGCATCAGGGGTGTGTATCAGGTAAGAATGGCTGAGGTGATTATGGGATTGGAGGATTGTCTACCTCGTGTCAAAAAACCTATGATCAGCGGAGGCTGGTTGGAGTTTGACGTAGATGTTGGAAAACCATCACTAATCAACAAGATCAACAACTCCACGAAGATTTCATGCATGGCTTTGAATGACAAGGAACGGTACAGATGGGAGTATCACGCCTAAATTAGCTTGAAACCGCGGAGAGTAATCCGAGGGGTGATGATAGGGAGTTGAAGCGGTGATACGAGCATTTAGGCCGTTGCCGAGCACAATAAGACCCTCAAATGCACGTGTCGAGGACAAACGCTGGTTCTATAATCACAAATCTGCCTGAAATGGAGAGTGAGAAGCGTGATATCATATCACCCATGATCGGTGGCAATTGCAGATGAGATACGAGCGGTGAAAGGCCAGGCAAAAAGGAGAAATTAGCGATTGTCTAACGACAGAAAGAGATGTGAGTCATGGAATAGTAGAAAGGCGGGGCAAAAAGCAGAAAAAGGGACGAAGAACTCGGAGCGATGTAGTAATAAGTTGTTCTAACTGAGACGTGATTGTTATGGTGCGTTCTCATGCTGGAGGATATGCCTATATCCTATGCCACAAATTGAATGGGGAGGAAGTTGGACAGGCCAGTGGTGGTTGAGTGGAGATCATTGAAGATCGATTTTATAGTTCTGGTGAGGAACAGACTTAATAATCTGATGGTCCAGAGCTTATAAAACCTTTATCCACCTGACAATTTGTATAGTTACCTTTCAGCACTCATGTCTCTGCTTTCAACAATCATGTCGAATAGAGCGATCCCTGTGGGGCCATTCCTCATCGGCATGTACTCCATAATCAATTATCCTAACGTTCCTCATTTACCTCTGCTGTTTAGCTCCTATGATTAGCTCTGTGTATGAGCATTCCTTAAGATTTTTCTCCGCCTAAGTTCCATGCTACAGGCTTTTTGGAATTACATCTGCACAAACAGTATATTATTTCCGTGCATATCCTGGTGATCATAGGTTCTTAAAGGCCTTAGTGAGTTCCTGCCTTCTGAGTTCTTTTTCTTTTTTGATCTATGGTTCATAGGTCACAGTCCTCCTGTGGGTTTCTATAGTACCATCTCATTTACTTGTCAATTTAGATCTCTCGACATTTGTAAAGCATCCTAGATGGTCTACATGCGGCTTGCTTGGTGCTAATAGGGTTCTCGTATTTCATTGTAGGGAAGATGCCTGAGAATAAACCGAACACACGGTCAGATATAATCGCGTAATTGCCCATGACACAATTGATCTTTCTTGCATAGGTTACCTGCAGTATGTGGCAGACTGTGCTTAATTAGCATTCATTGGTAATGTTGATATCATTGGCAGCTTCTATCAACATCTGATGTGTGTTGTCGTTCTTGCCCATTCGCCTTATCATTAACGAGTATATAGATGATGATTACATTGATTGTTCAGAGGTGTGTTCATGAATCTAGTGGCAGTCCATCTGATCTAGACTTAACATATAATATTATAACTAGCTTCTATGCACGGAGAATAAATCGCCGTGAGTGGAATATATCACAATTGGAATAACGTGTCTACTCATGTTTAACTAGTAAGTATTAGACACAAATATCAAAAACCCCTGGTTACACTCATAGTATGCAGCATTCCACATAATTACACATGTCTTATATCTCAAATGCACCCTTTCCTATAGTTGATCACTTGTTTCGGAGAAATGTGTAGGCTCATTTTGTCTTCTTCAAACATATCTCTAACTTAGAACAAGGTGCTGGTTTGAGTGAGCCAACATTATTGGTTTAACATTCTTAGACCCTGATTTAGAGATGAAACTTGTCAACTTAGCGGAAAATGTTGTGCTGTTCGTGTCAATTCATTTCATTAATCAGGAATAATTACTTTGCACAGATATCGCTTTCCTTCACTGGACAGAAAGGCACAAGTATCACGTGTAAGTATTCTGAACACTTCTGCTTCTCAAAGACATTGCCAGGTCCTGACTCATGTTGGTGGAAGATTTCAGTCTCGATGTACCTGGTTTTCACTATGATATGTGATTTGACTATAAGTGCATCCACTGTCTACTTGCTCAAAATGATGTCTGCAGAGTTCAAAACGTAAGCATTTCCTTCACCTTCCAATGATTTGTCTGCAGAGCAGATTTTCCTTAGGTCCAAAAATGCAGTTCACCATTTAATAGTACTCAGGTAAGCATATTCAATTGATACATTATTCTATGTTTATCAATGAACCATGCAGTATGGGAGCTGGACTGCTAACAAGCATCATTACATCTTGTACTCTTATGTTTGTAAGCAATGCTAGTTGCATGTTCTTTTATCACTGATATAAAGGCATTTGTACTCTTAAGTACTATATTGCACCAACAAGTTTTCTCTATAGTTGTTAGTACTCAAGTTAATGTTTTCATGATCTCGATGCTGATAGGCAGTGATAATCAGTGTTTCTCGGCATCAATCCAAAATGTGTGTCTTATAGGCAATAGCCTTGTCTGTTGAACTCATCTTTTACTAATCTAGTGTATGTCAATTCAATGCTGGTAATTACATCTTACATTGTATTCAACTGTATTCAGTGATCAACTTTTATTTGTTTGACTGCAGGTAATGTATGTAAATTTGTGTCTTTCTAAGAGCACCTTTCAATCTGATGAAATTATATAATTACAGGCTTAACTCCCGAACCAAAGTTCAAAAAATGTTTCAAAACGTTGAAATGTCTGGAACAGTATTCCAAGTCTGAAGTATATAGTGATATTACTCTATTTATGTACTTGGGGAAGCGGGCATTGCCATTCCGGCATGGCATGTACTCGGATGAGGGATGGACACGTGGACTGTTTCTTGCCATTTTATTTATTTAGCAATCTAATCTATTATTTATTTCACAATTTAATTTATAAATTATAACGACTAGTTCAGATCTGGCTATGGTCGCATCACCTGTACTCCGTGAACGTTCTTTGCACAAAATACACCAGCGTCAGTGAAGGCACCCTCAGCCATGACATCAGTCTTTGCAACACTAAGCTTGAAGTGCTTAAAGATGCCACAAAAGAATTCGAAGTTGGCAAGTTGAACCAATACAAATGTCCTCGCAGAGCTCAACAACAAACTGCTTTCCTGCATTGCACGGACTAAGTATGTACCTTTCAGGCTTTGAAGAGAGAATAGAAGAAGGAGATTTTGCACCATGATGTACATGTGCGGAGCATTCTGAACTGGCATATTCCCGCTACGTTAGTAGTGGGTTTTGGAGACCGAGTGAAAAACCAGGGTCGGGCAAATGATCAGGTGACCTTTTCTCCCACGCGTGACCCTTTCCAGTCCCTTTGAGCTGTCTCACCTTCTACTCTCTTTCCATTCGCCTTGTCTCACCCATCGCGTATTATGAGCATACTATTGGGATCTACGAGGGTACCTGTCAGATTTGACCCAAACTCGTCCAGTAGCTTTGTTCCTCTGCCTGTTCTCATTGACCACAATATTCCCATTGCAAGTGTTACCCCTTCGCTCCTGTCTCTCACCACTTCGTTCCATCAAACAAATTCCTTTTCATGTCTCGTTCATTTCTCCATCTCTCGGGACGCCTCCACGCATGTGACTTTAGGCCTCGATTGGTTTGCCCAATATCGCAAGTACTTGATCAGTTCCGGAGGACCTGTCCCCTGTCATACCAACATCCGCTTTGTCGACCCTTTCCCAGACGTTTCAAACAATACAGCTAACGGCCCAGTTGTATATGAAGAACCTCTAGATTCCTTTCACAATATCTCTTTACGTATTGGTAGCAACGTTCCGCCTCTTGGTGATAATTTTCTCCATCATAACCGCACCTTGACTGATATGTGTTTCACCCAGACACCTTGTTGATTAGGAATGAATTTCGATCCCCGTCGTGTTCGGACCCCATCGGTTCAAACACTTCCCCTGTTCAAACATTTATCATTGAGCCCCATGTCATGATCATCATGAATACATTGTTTTCCAAACACAACGGAGAAACTTTTGCTTTTGCGCCATTTTCGAATCAGTTATTGTACCAATGTCTTGAAGACCATGGGTTACCAAGGCCTGAATCTGTTTCACATTGTAAGGAATTGCTTGTACATCATCTGTTGAATGGTCTGTGTGCATCCTTGTCCTCTCCTCTATACAAAACATGTGCAGGGTCAGACAAACCCTGCGAGTTACAGTCGAAAGTTATGCAAGCTGTTCTAAACTGTTGTCAATCTGAAAACACCCCTGTTCATGAAGTTCGCCTGTTGTGCAAATCTTTAGGTCTTGATCGCCTCCCCAATAGTTGCACCCTCCTACTTGCTTTCTTATCCAAAGCTGAGTCTAACTGTAAAAATGCATGCCTATCTTATTTGACTACATGACCTCCCAGATCCCGTTCGGAAGCCCTTAATATTGCAGCATCACATGGCATATCTGCCTATGGGTCAATTGATTCAATTATGGAACGAGTATTCTCACATATGTTTCGCGGTTCCTGTGCTATCACAACAGACAACGACGCACGTTCCCGCATGACTCTTGATGCTTCTATCGGAAACAACGAGTATTCATTAATCAATGTTCATTCCTATATCGTCAATCAGCTAGGTGGCCAATTATCTATCAAGCCTGCTCGTGCCATTCTCGCATCTCTCAATATTCCTTTTGAACAAGCAGAAACTCTTCATCAATTAAGGGCTAAGATAAAGAAACTTGTTTCTCATTTAAGGAAGGGGAAATCAAATATTACATTCTCGAGTCCCGCAGCATTGGCATGGAAAAATCGACTGTCAAAGGCAAAAGCTGACTGGCCTCAGCCCGTTTCAAAATCATGCAAAAATCGATTACGCCGTTTGTTTAAACAGAACACGTCAAGTGACGCACTTCATCAATTAACCTGCGCATCATGTGCCAGACTTTGTTTTGCAAATGACACTGCGCTTTTGCCTTGTCATTCTTTGAACCTGTATCCCCTTCAGTATCCTGGTTGTACAGGTCCAGTGCCCATCGGGTTGCAACCTGCATATGTGCAACAAGACATAGCTTCGTCCTCGGAGCCTGACATGGAGATTGGCAGAGGTGTCAATCTGGACGATCGATGCGAAAATTTGAATGATTCAATACTTGATTACTCCGAGATGTTACCCTTTCCTGACGGTCCTCTTCATAATTTTTTGCTTGAACCAGATGGTGTTATTGAAGGTCCTGATGGTTCCCTAAATCTACGCCTTTGCAATGACTGCTCAACATCGTTGAAACATTTGCGTCTCCCTAAATTTGCACTTGCCAATAAATTTATTTGGGTGAAGTTCCTGATGTCCTTCATGACTTGAATCAAATCGAAGAGTCTATTGTGAGCCTGAATCAAGCAAAGTCATGGATCGTTCAACTGCAAGAAAATGACCAGGATTGTAAGATCCCAGGTAAGCAAACTGCAATGCGGGGGCATACTATCATTTACCCTCAAGAAACTGGAGCCGTAGCATCTATTCTGCCACCTACTATAAAGGATATCATTACTCCCATTTGTATTATCTTCATTGGACACAAGAAACCCACTGTCGACTGGTTGAAAAAGCATGCCACACCACTCATTGTCAGAGCTGACAAGATCCGCACAGCGCTGGCTTGGTTAAAGTCTAACAATCCATTGTACGACAAAGTGTGCATTAGTGAGGAACGGATTGAGGCATTATCCAATGTCGATTTCTTGCCATTTCATGTTGAGCATATTGACCCTGATATAACACAGACCACTTTGCAAGGACGTTATGATAATGTCCCCGAAGCTTTGATTTCCAATTCAGATGAGGGATTGGGTTTAGCATTTGAGAATGTTGTCATGTCCAATGTTGATTGCAACGCATCCAGTAATGAACTTCGAGCTGCGGCAGTCCGTCACATTGTCGAGAAAGGTGGTGGATACCTCCTTCTTCCACATAGGCCTGATCCGGTGAAGGATTTTGGAAATCCACAAATGTTTCCTATGCTATATCCCACACTCTTCCTTTATGGACTCGGCGGCCTCGACGATAAAAGTCGTAAATTGGCTATCTCGCTCAAAGCTCACATTCGCTATCTATTTGATTTGCGAGACAAGAGATTTCGTGAACACCATTCTTTTATGTTCACTGCTTTTAACATACTGCAATGGCATGCCATTTTGTTGCATACCAGTCTGAAAGTATGCAAGGCTGACTTTCCCTCTGTTGCTGATCCTTTTGCAGGTGTTAGTCTGGAAGCAGTGAAACATGTATCTGCTAGAGTTGCAAAGGGAGATATTATTTCTGCACAAAATGATGACGAAAAATGTGTGCTGGAGTTGATGAAACAAGTCAATGTTATTACAACACATGTCCCAGGTTCTTCCGCAGCACGCCTGCAAATGCAAAATGAAATACGTGGACTCATGATGCATCTTGGCTTACCAAGCTTTTTCATAACGATCAACCCAGTGGACGTTTACAATCCTGTTGTGAAATTTATGGCTGGGTCAGACATTGATGTCGATTTGTTGCTTGCTGATGAAATACCTAGTTTTGCTGAGCAGAGTTTCCTGGTTGCTCGTGATCCAGTAACTGCGGCACGCTTTTTTCACACTTACATGAAAGCCTTCGTAGATTTCTTGTTGCACTATGATCCAAGCCAAAAGGATATGGAAGGTGGCATTTTCAGAGTCACAGCTGGCTACTATGGATGCATTGAAGCCCAAGGCCGTGGAACTCTGCATTGTCACATGTTAGTTTGGTTAGAAGGCGCACTCAATCCGAACAAAATCAAAGAACATGTCTTGCAAGATGGCAGCGAATCCTTTCAGAAAAAGATTATTGCTTTTCTTGATGATGCTATATCAACCTGTGTTCCTGATGTTCCACAACCTCCTCCTGACGTACTGTCAAATCACGTACATCCCTGCTCAATTTGTGGGCTTAATGGAAATGTGGCAGAGACCGACACCAATTTGGCCATAGATCTACACAACGTTGTCCGATCGTGTCAAATCCATAGGCATGGTCCTACTTGCTGAAAACATAATAAAACACCTGGAGACACAGATTGCTGATTTGGTTTGAACAAAAACAATTTTAATCTGATAACTACTTTCCATCCTGAGACAGGTGAATTGCACCTGCAATGTCTGGATGGGCTTGTCAATAATTTTAATGATACAATTCTCGAAAGTATGCGATGTAATATGGACATCAAATTTATTGGATCAGGGCATTCTGCAAAAGCCATATTACATTACATAACTGATTATATGTCAAAATCGCAACTGAAAGTTCACGTTGCATTTGCAGCCCTTGAACGAGCTGTGGAAAAGCTAGGTGAATATAAACCAAGAGAGACATACATTGATGTGCATGCCAAATCAATGCTTCAAAAGTGTGCTCACGCTATGATATCCCACCAGGAGTTATCTTCACAGCAAGTCAGTAGCCTGCTGCTGGGACATGAAGATAAAATGAGTAGTCATGAATACCGTCGTCTTTATTGGACATCATTTGAAAACTATTTAAATTCTCTTCGTCCCAGTCCAGAATGTTATGTTAAAGACGGGGACCCACCTGCTGGACCTGTAAAAAATTCTATTTTCCTGGGCTCAAATGAGAATACTCAAGTGGATCTTGATGACATGGGTAATGTAAGGGCGACCTCCGGAGGTTGCGGCTAAGTCACACAACTGGCAGAGGGAAATCCAAAGTGT
>QLOM01006129.1:0-23251 GCA_003313785.1 Termitomyces sp. MG148
ACTTCTATAGTCCGCATCCGTCTCTACTCTCTCGTCTCGTATCTGTCCATTGTCTCTATCTACTCTCTTAATTCCATTTCCTTTGCTCATCCGTCTCTTTCCTCCTTCCTCGTCTCTGCCTCAAGTTTCCCCTTTCCTTCTCCTCTCGTATTCCGGTCTCTTATCTTCTCCGGTCCGCATTCTCTGCTCTTCTAAGTTCGGTCCCGCACCTGTCAAACTCTAGGTTGCCTATTCGCCTATCAGCCCCTTGATTTCCCCGGATAGTTCGCCGCCGGCACGCCACTCATTGCGCCGTCTAAACCGAACTTCCCCCAGTAGAACCTTCTCGTCCGGCGCTCGCCCCTTGCTCGCGCCAACCCCAGGACACTTCGTCTGATCTCCCCATGCCCCCGGCGCACGTCACCTCCTCCTGGCGCCTATCTCCGGTCCTCTCCGAGTCCCGGCGTGTCCGTAGCTGTCCGAGTCCGCTTGGTAAGGCCTCGCCCAGAATTGCTGAGCCCCCGGGTCAGCGGAACCTGACAGTTTGTGTGCACCATCTTTGTTGCGTCGCCAGAGTTGATTGTCACTAATGAAGAAGTTGGTGGCATATCAGATGAAAGTAGCATACTTGTCGTTGCTAAGATGATTAGGTCGCTTAAGCGAGTTCAACCAGTCTTTTATGGCATCTAGGTGTGTGTTGTCAGCTTGAGCCTTAGCACTCCTGGGCACTGAGTCATAAGCGAGGTCGGCGCTGTTTTCTCTAAGGGGCTTGGGTTTTTCAACTCTTTTGATGGTTGGCGACTCGTCGGTAATGTTAGCGGTAAAGAACATGAGAGGGGCGGTAAAAGGAGTTGGTTGGTAAGGAATGATTGGGTGCAGATAAGTGCTAGTGGGTTGGTTGCTACAGAGGAGGTGGATAGGGAGCTGTATAAGGTGCATAAATCCATGGAGTCAGTCTATCCAGTCACTAAAGACGTCGTCGTTGCTTTGGTTGGGAAGAGGGTCAGTAAGCTGTAAGGGTTGTCAGGAAAGGCCATCAGGTCTGTGAAAGGTGCCTTTTACGTGTACTAGCTCAAAATGGAACATGATGATAGTGACTATCCAGCGATTCATGCTGGCGGAGGGCTGTATGTCAGGGTTCTGTAGCATACCTTTGATGTACCTAGCGTCTACTTCCACAGTGAGGTTCTGTACGCCAATAAGATACATCTTTAACGTCTGAAAAGCTTTAAAAAGACCATAGAGTTTCAATTTGGCCTGGCTGTAGCATGACTCCCTGTCGTTTAGTGTGATTGACCCAAAGCGGTTGTAGCGCCTCTGTTTCCGATTGTCGCTAAGGCATTGGCACAAAAAGAAACCAACGGCAATGCAAGAGGTGTCAACCGCCAGTATGACAGGGTTTGGTGACTGGTAGTCAATGAGAACAAGGGGCTGGGCTTCATGTAGTGCCTTCACTAAGTCTTGCTGGGCGGCAACTTGCTTGGGTCCAAATTCAAAGAGAGCGTTAGTGCATGTGAGTCGGGTGAGATGGTGGGCTTGGTGGGCAAAGTTCTTGATGAAGATGCGGAGGACGCCAACAGTCCCTAGGAAGGCACGTACCTGTCAGGAGTTGAGGGTGCGCTCTTGCAGCGTTGGTGTGGGAATATTTTGGTTGTGGTTTACGTACACATTACTTACAATTTTTTGTCTTCTTTACCCGCAAAGACATGCTATTCTCCACCCTTTCCACTGAGTCTAACCGCCAGTCACAACGGGACCACTAGCACCTCCAACGAGGTTTTGACATTCGCGGGTCATTGCTGTATCGTCAGCTACAACAAAATGACGCAGTCTGAATCTGCGTTATCAAAATCCTTTCGACGCTTCATCGTCAAGATTCTTTCAGTCAGCTTTGCGGGACATCTCCCGGCATGGTGCTCTTTGTAGCACCCATACATATCACGGTCATCTGTTTCCATCCACGGCACATCATATTTGGGCACCATCACGGCATCTTCCCATCTATTTCTATTCTTCCAACCTTCTTTCACCAATCGTTCTGCCTTGAGATCCTACTCTCATCTGGAATCAACTCTAGCTTGCTTTCAAATTTCAGCTAGACTCTTCATAGAATCAGCATCCATCAACTTCTTGATCTTCTTCAAAATTGCTATCGCATTGTTATTCTGCGCATTTGATTGTCGTTTACTCCCAGACAGGGAGGGCTGAGGGATGCTAGATATAAAGGATAACTGGTTCAGGGAGGGGTATCATGCTGGATTGCTCTAGGAGTCACTCAGAATTGTTCTTTTGGTAAATTTTCCTTCTCATCTTGTTCCCCTTTCAGTCTGCACTATACATACAATCTCACTTTCTATATTCTCTCGCTGCTTCGTTCGAGGGAGGGTGTCAGGAGTTGAGGATGCGCTCTTGCAGCATTGGTGTGGGAATATTTCGGTTGTGGTTTACGTACACATTACTTACAATTTTTTGTCTTCTTTACTCACGAAGACATGCTATTCTCCACCCTTTCCACTAAGTCTAACCGCCAGTCACAACGGGACCACTAGCACCTCCAACGAGGTTTTGACAGTACCTCTGAAAGATTGTGGCATACATCCCAGCAATCCAACAGGGCTAAGCGTGGCTCGTCAGGAACGCAACCGCTAGGCATGCAGACATGGCCAAGGATCTTGAAGCGCGGGGCACAGAGTACTAGCTTGTGTCCAGAGAACGTACTGCCACTGTATTTCATGCGCTGGAGGATGCGGTTAAGTAGCTGGAAAAAGTCCCAGAGCACTAAGCAAATGCCGGGGTTGTCGGGGTGAGTTGCTGGGAGTCCATCTATGAGTTGCCAGTCTTTGGGACCCTTAGCGCCTACGTTGTCAATGAAACTTTGTACGTATTCAGGGATTTTGGGTTGCAGGATGTAGTTAACGTTGTCATGGAAAATAGGTACTGAATTGGTCCAACCCATTGGCAAGGTGACTAGCCGCAAGGCGCCAAAGGGTATCTGAAAAGTGGTGAGGTCACATGAAGAGGGATGGATGAGTCACTCATCGTAGCCGACATAAAGGTCAAGGGTGGCACCACAGATCCGCCCAGCAAAGAACTCGGCAATGTGGTCGGGAAAAGGTGGGACGCCAGAGTGTTGTATTGTGACCCTATTTAGCGGCTCAAGACTGTGAACAATATGGAGGTTACCATTCTTCTTGAGGACACAGAACCAATGGGAGTGGTAAGTGTCAGGGAACTAGTCTCCGGACCGTGTCCAACCCTATTCCAAGCTTAGTCCAACGATATGCCTATTCCTAGCAGATCCAACCAGCCGCTTGGCCCACCCTTTCCCCTTCCATCTTGTAGTAGTCAGCCTTAATGAGTCATATGCCTAGACCTTACTCAGCATCGATTATTGTCAGTCATACTCCTTTACATACTGGGGCCCAATTAGTAAACAGTATTAGTAATAGCACAGCCACCAATGTAGTATATATAGGCAGCCTGTGGGATAGAATATCCCCAGGCTGAACAATAGCAGTGTTCTTCTGGCCTATCCACTGAACCAACCGTAAGCTTATCTAGCGCCATCCGACCCTCTGTTAGCCTTGCTTGCCTCTTGCCCGACTCTTGCCCGCCTCCGCGCTTGCTTGACTCTTGCTTGCCCCTTGCATTGCCGACTCTGTGGAAGGAGTTCCGCAGACGTCAAGCGTTGCCCTTACAGTAAGCGCTATTGGAAGGCTCGTAGATGCCAGCTTTGATCTTGCTGCGTATGATCTGACAGACTTCAGCTTCAAGTCCAGGCGGTATGGGTCAGTTGTGTTCAGTCCAGGGTACGTGAGGGATGGTTGGTATGACGACAGGTGGGAAGAAGTCGGTACAAAAGCTACCTTGCTCAGAGTCCTCCCAGGCAAATGCTTGATTCTGTTTGGCCATGAGGTCGGTAAGGACGTTTAATTCAGGAGTGGTGAGGAAGCCGGTATGGTGGTCGCTAACAAACTGTTTCTGGCGCTCCTCAGTAAAGCAACCTGTTGGTTTAAATGGTGGCGGGTTCAGGGTCAATGTGGGCATGTCAGCAAGGAGGTCACCAACTATATTTTGTTTGATTTGAAAGTCCTCGGAGACTGTGCTGGTGACAGGTTTAATTTTAAGCGCTATGGGCTTATACTTCTTTTTGGCCTGTACACCTGTGGTGGCAAAGGTGGAGGCTGTAGGTAACATAAGCAATGAGTTGCTAGCTCTAGCGCTAGCTTTGGAAAGTCCAAGAATGGTGGGTTGGGGAAAATTAGGTAATGTTTCAAGATACGTATCAGAGGAGGCAAATCTAGCAAAATGATCGGAAGTGGTAAGGTACAGGTAGGCAAGAGAGAAGTTGGTAAGCTTTTGATGGTTTGCAGTAGGGGTACTGGAAGGGTACATATTAGCGCTAGAGTCACAAGAAGGCGAGAGTACTTCAGGGTCAAGATAGGCGGTAGAAACAATATTTACAAAACCACTACGGTGGTCATATTCCAATGTAAGCGCTACATCTCTGTGATCGTCGCTAATCACTTCCTTGATGGTGGATGAAAACATGAGTATCCTGGGTACTGGTCAGTAAACGTTGGTGCTTTGGCAAGTTTCTCCTTTTGGCAACCTCTAGGGAAGGTTGGGACTGTGCGTTGGATGCCAGAGTTTGGGTCGCTAATTGTTAGGGTGGTTTTGTCGTTGGATAAAGTCTTGACTATGGAGCATGCTAATATGTTGAAAGGTCGGCCAAGGAGTATGTCATAAGCAGGTGAGCGTAGTATGTGGATTTGCAAGTAAAACGTGAGGTTGCCAATGGTGCACGGCACATTCTTGGTGAGTCCAAGTGACCTGTCTATGGTTCCGTTAGCGCTTTGCATGTTTAAGACTATACCCGGGTCATAGATAAGGCCTAAATTGTTAGCAACTTCTGCCAATATCAAGATGATCTGGGAGCCGCTGTCCACAATGGCCTCTATCTCCTGGTGACTGTCGACTGTGAGCATGATTGATCAAATGGTGTGTGAGTCCTGGGCTACTGTCAGTATGGCAGGGTCTTTTCCTGGCACTAGCAACCAAATGTAAGATTCTACGGGGTCTATCGAGGTGGCATTGGTGAGTTGTCGGTTAGCATTGTCAGTTAGCGATGAGTCAGTAGCAAGTGCAAATCCTGGTAATGCGTTGTCAATGTTGGGTGCATCTTGAACCATGGCCTGTAAGGTGCGCTTAGGAGTGACAGCCATTTTGACTTGATTTCTGACGTCGGGCGCTATGCTGCAGAGTTTCTCTACTGATAAGGTTACTGGTGTCTTCATAATGTGGCTAAATACATGGTTGGATTTCTCAATGTCGTATATGGGTGCTGTCAGTTGGTAACCACCTTCAGGTTGCTTATCAGGTGCAGCAAAGTTGCATTGAGCGGGAGCAGTATAGCAAGCAGGAAGACCAGAGTATGGGTGCAAAAGCGGCGGGGCTGAGGCGGTAGCATCTGTTGTGTGTGCAATGGGGGTAGCAACTGGGTCGGGAATGGCAGGAGTGGCTGGCTGCGTTGCTGGGGCGGCGGCAGTGGGTACAAACATGTTGGTAGAGGATGGCGCTAAAGGTTGGTAACTGGTCAATGGCTGCTTGGGTTTCTTAATTTCCACGCTGTCAAATACTTGCTTGACAAACGGATGTCTTGGATGTGCACAAGGAAGGTTGCGGTCAGCGCAAGCAAGCGGTGATGAAATCTCAACTCAGATCACACAGAACTGGAGTTCAATGAGAGAAGTTTATATTATTATTATTGAGTAATGTAAGGACAGTGTAATACAATGATGCTCACCTGGAGTTCAACGAGAGAAGTTGAACTCCATGTGGGCAATCAGGTCCAATATTCTCCATGAATTTGTAAATGTTAGTATCCATAGGTCTATGATAAGATGACGATCAAGGAATACAGGTGAACACTTTTGTCACTCCCACTTGACGAGGTCTTCATCTTTTCATGACTCCCAGTGCGTCACGGAATGTTTCAAAGGTTTTGCGTGGCAGGGCTTTTGTAAATATGTTGGCAAGCATGTCCTTCGTAGAGCAATAAGAGAGACTAATTTCTTTCATTTCAATGCGTTCATGTAGGAAATGGTGCCAAATATCAATGTGTTTCGCTTGTGAGTGCGCAACTGGGTTTTGCGCCAACGCTATTCAGCCTTGATTGTCTGCGTGAATCACTGTCATGCATAGTTGGGGGTATCCGAGGTCCTCAAGAAGGACTCAAAGCCAGATTGCTTCTTTGGTCGCATTTGATGTGGCCATGTACTCAGCTTCAACTGTTGACAGCGCGACTGTGGGTTGCTTTTTGGCTGACCATGACACAGATCCTCCCGCCACGTCAAACACGAAGCCACCAATGGAGTGATGTGAGTTGATGTCCTGTGCCCAGTTGGAGTCAGTCCAGCCAACGAGGTCTACTTCCTTGCTCCCACTTCTTCCGAATACTAACATGAAGTCAGCAGTACCCTTCAGGTACCGTAAAATGCATTTTGTGGCTTCCAGGTGAGTTTTCCCAGGATTGCTGCTATATTGGGCTATAATTCCAACAGAATATTGGATGTCAGGGCGCGTTTGAATGGCGTACAGTGACACGCCAACAATTTTGAGGTAATTCAAACCGTTCGCAAATTTTAAGTATTCTGAGCATTTGTTTTTGTTTTTGGGTGACTGCAAGGTTGACGGGATATGTTTGGTGGCGGAGGGCATGAACATGGGCGTGCACTCAGACATACCAAAGCATGTGAGGATTTGGTGGATGTATGCTGTCTGGTTTAGTGAAATGGTGCATGATTGCCTGTCTCGCTTGACTTGGATGCCTAAAATGTATTTCAATTCTCCTAAGTTGGATATCTTGAACTCGGTGGATAATTTGTTCTTGAACTTTTGCAGAGTCGTGATACTTTTTGCGGTGAGCGCCATGTCGTCAATGTACACTAAGACCAGCATAATGATCTTACCATTCTTCTTTAGTATGTAGAGGCAGTCATCTGCTTGGCTCTTCTCAAAGCCAGCCTTTGACATTACCTTGTCAAGCTTGGTTTTCCATTGCCGTCCCGCTTGTTTCAGCCCATAGAGCGGTTTCTCCAACCTTAGATAGCCACCAGTCTTTCCTTCAATGGTTACACCCTCCAATATGGTCATGTATATTTCTTTGTCAAGGTCTCCACAAAGGTAAGCTGCAACAACGTCAACTTGATGCAGCTCCCAGTCCTTGCAGGCAACAACGGATAGCAGGGTCCGCAGGGTAGTGAATTTTGCAACTGAGGAAAACGTTTCGGTGAAGTCTTGACTTGCGAAAAGCCCTTTGCAATGATCCAAGCCTTGTATTTGGTGATATTCCCATTGCTGTCGCACTTCACATGGAATACAATGTGACTTCCGACGGCTTTTCAACCTTCAGGGAGCATTGAAACCCACTCAAAAGTGCCAGTTTTCTGCAAGCTTTTGTATTTGGTTGCAATTGCCTCCTCTCACTGCTTTGAGCAAGCAGAGGATGCTGCTTCATGGTATGTCCTTGGCTCATGCTCTTCAAATGCAATGTAGGCTTTGTGCTGAGTGTTGTGTTTTTCTTTGGATGCCTTGTTGGTTGTTGCTACGATGCCATAACGTTTGACTCGGTGGCGAGTGTGTGTGGAGTGGTCTCTCGGAGGTAGGTTAGCCCATCTTGAGGGTTTGGGCGCTGTGGTAGCTGGTGTGGGCTTGGAGACGATGGGAGGCGCTTCTGATGATGGAATGTCAGCGGGAGCTGGCGTTGAAGTGGCAGACAAAGATGCTGGTGTCTTCTGAGACTAACGCTGCCAAGTCCTCTGCAGACGGTGGGTTGCTTCGTGCCTCAAACTCCACTAGATCTCCAGGACTATCATCCTCTACAAAGCATATGTCCTTTGCTGTAATGAGCTTGCTCATTGATGCGAAATGTAGGGTTTGTTGAACTAATCAGAGGGACTCTAATCAGTGTAGACAACTAAACTTTACTTTTGCAAGTTTTGTGGGGCTATGACACAGAAACTAACACTTGTAATGAAGTTGTAATGGTTTTTGTAGTTTTGTTTTATGATTATAATGAATCAAAGCAGTTCACAATATAAATGGTCTCTAAAAAGATACCAAAAAGCAACCCTAGTAAAGTCAACTAAATGATAGGCCTAAGTAGTCACACTCCCTGGAGACACCAAGCCACACAAATGGTTTATTTATTAACAAAGTTCAAGCTTTGATTTGAGCGAACTTAATTCACACAAATGTAGGCAATAAGCTTTATTAAAGCTGGTCTGAAGTACTTTACTGATTAGCCTAAGTAGTCCACTCCCTGGGGACCCCAAGCTGCAAAGGTTTTCCTTGCCTGGGTCCCCTCCTCCTTGTCCTATTTATACCCCTTTCCCTGCGCATGGTGATGACACCCAAAAGTCACTAGGCACTGTCCTGGTAGACAGTAAACCTAGCACCTCACGTATGAGTAGTGTCAGGCGGTCGCTAGTGTTTTGAGAGAGTCCTGGGCAGGGTCCCAGAAGCCTAGTTTGTTTAGTGGGATTTGAACATTAACGAAATAAACTGGTTGCTTAGCAATCTAAGTGTCAGGGGACTCCTCATTTCTCCCTTCTTCCACTCCTTATTCTTTCATTCTTCCTCTATTTATTTCCCTATTTCTGCTGTCACTCTTTTACTTTACTGCTTCTATTCTTTCAACACTATCTATTGGTACTATTCTCAGCCCTTGAGGTGCTCTGGTTCTTTAGTTATCATTCAAACAAGTGTAGCCACCGCTTCCAGAGGCTTAGTCATCTCGAGGCTAGCCTCCAAATTACTAAGCAAGTCACATGAGACATGTGCATGACCTCTGGCAATGGCAATTTCCGAGTTTTTGATTATTTTCGGAGATTTTCCTTTTTTAGATTATAAATTTTATTGTGGCTTTTGTCATACTATACAGTTACTTCCCACGCTTCTGGAGCCTTGGAAGCGTCACTCCTGGCATAGGGAATCCCTAGACTTGTTCTCTTTGGATTTCCCTCTGCCAGGTGAGTAGTTATTGTTGTATTACCTATATATATTTTAATATACTTTGGATTTCCCTCTGCCAGCTATGTGACTGAGCCATAGCCTCCAGAGGTCGCCCTTACAGGGCTCCAATTTGATGACGCCCAAAAGTCACTAGGCACTGTCCTGGTAGATGGTAAACCTAGTGCCTCACATATGAGTAGCGTCGGGCGGTCGCTAGTGTTTTGACAGAGTCCCGGGTAGGGTCCCAGAAGCCTAGTTTGTTTAGTGGGATTTGAACATTAATGAAATAAACTGGTTACTTAGCAATCTAAGCTGAAAGCCTGCAAGGCGCTAGTGTGCTAGAAGTCAGTAAGAGCTTCTAGCGGTGTAAATGTTGGCAATAATGTGCCCGTATGGCACCGTAATACAAAAGTTGGTAGTTGCTGCTGATGAGATAAAGTCGGTAAGACTAATTCACTTAGCGACTCTGAGGACTTAGAATGCACTGAAATGAAATCTGAACTGTGGGGCGTATGATTTGATGATGCTAAGACAAAATATGTACAGTATTTATAGGCGCTAGGCCACCATGGCAATTAAACTAAAAAGTCGCTAATTAAATGAATCACAAAATGGAAACAAATTATAATGGAACGTGAAAAGTTGCTAAGCAACGGCGTCTGTCAAGTCGGCAAGTTCAACTTAACATTTTAGCAGTAAAAAAGGCCAAATGCATGGGGACTGTTGCTAAGGTCTGAAACCATCAAGGGGGCCTGTCTTGCATAGGTCGCTAAGCATCGGATCAACTGCAAGCATTGCTAAGGTCTGAAACCATCAAGGGGGGCCTGTTCGAAGCTTTTGAGAAGTACTGCATTTCTATTGGGGGCCTGAAGGGGGCCGGTGCTGAGGTCAGGTGAATAGCAGGTGATTACCAAGTCATGTGGTTGCTAAGCCTTGTGATACTCTGCGTCGTGTTCTGTAGCCTGAGTTCAATCCCTGCTAGCTGTAAAACATAAATTGCTAAAAATAGCGCTGGTGCACTGAGCCCTGCCCAAGTCTTATCAATGGACCACGCGTGATTGGTGTGTCCACAGACCTCCTATTGGTCTGGGTGCTGGTTAAGATTGAGCCGGCTGGGGGTCAATTCAATAAAATTTACTGAATTGAAAGTTTTTGCTCCGGCAGCTGGTTTCAGGCTATTTCCAGCCTCTGGTTTCTGCGTTTCCATCATCTGGGACCTGCTAAGGGTCCTTTTGTTGTATCCACGTGGTTCTGAGGAGTCCAGAGGTATCTAGGGGGGTGAGATAGCACTATAATTGAGTGCTGTAGGGCTCCAGAAAGAAAAGTCACAAAAGTTTGATGGTTCTGATGTGCTGATCGCAGATTGTGATCCAGGATCTTTGATTGATTCCATCATTTCTTAATTTAGACTGATTTTGGTATTTGGATCGTGATCTGAGATTAGATAGTATTAATCTAATCTAATCTATTCTGATGGTTGCTGAGTGCCATGTTATTTTCAGCTTTATCTTTGATTGCAGATCTCTCCATGATTGAATCAGCTTCTTTTGACACAGCCACATCTTGCTTATCATTCCCATCAAGATCTTACTCTGGATCATCAATGATTGATTGATGGAATCTTTGGCTATCATTATTTCATCACTACTCAAAGGTCTGTCTATAACTCAACGATTTATGCACCATTTGACATTGTTTGACCAGTTTCAGACTTGTTGGGAGGCACAGAACATTACAGTATGTACAGCCTACAGGTTTTGGCTGTCTGGTATGTCTGGCTTACAGTCTTCAGCCTTATTTTAGACATACTTTGTGTTTTGTCTTGTACCGCTTGAAATGCTACATGTTTTATTGTTCTGTCATGGTGGGCCGCCATATCACCATTTTGATGTCCTTGAGTCTGTAGCCCTTTGTCTTGTCAGTTAATCAACTGATCATGCAGCACTTGACTGATGTGACTTCTAGTTTCCCTCCTCAAAGTTTCTTAGGAATATTGGCGTATGCAATGGACCCAAATATTTGTAGGTGCAAGATGTCAGGTTTTTGGCCAGTCCAGGCTTCTTGCAGCATGATACCGTTCAGAGTGAGAGTGGGTGAGCAACTTCAAATGTGCACTGCATACATGAATGCCTTGCCCCAGTAGCGCAGGTCCATTCTAGCTGAGTGCAGCATGCAGCATACCATCTTGAAGAGCACAGCAATGGCTCTTTCAGCTATTCCATTCTGTTCTGGCGTGTATGGAACTGTTGTCTTATGAAGGACTCCATTGCAACGGCAAAAATTGGTGAGTAGCTCCTTCAAAAACTCAGTTCCAACGTCCGAGCGTATCTGTTTTAGCCTCAGCCCTGACTGCCTTTCCAGCATTGCAATGATATCTTGTAGTGCAGCACCCGCTTCACTCTTCAGTCTCAGCAGTTGACCGACTGTGAACCGAGAGCTGACTTCGGCAACGACCAGGGTATATTGCATTCCAGTCCAAGTTTTGACAGACATTGGACCGGTGAGATTGACTACGACAAGGTCCATCTTTTTGTAGGTGGCGGTGCTTGCTTGAGGAAGGGGCATTCGGTGTGACTTGCCAAGGGCGCAACTCTTGCAAACGTGGTCGTAGGTAGTGGGGGATGTGATGGTAAAGCCCTTCACTATGTTTTTCCGTCGCATATCCCTGATTGCATCATGGTTCAAGTGTCCAAGGTGACAATGCCACAGATGGAGACTTCCACTTGCAATGTAAGCAGACTCAGTTTGAATTGCGACGCAGGCAATATGATACAAGGTACCAGTGCTACCCAATAGTGACGCATGGAATAACTCTGCCCCATTCTTCAACATGACCAGTCCAACTTCAGATCCCTCCACATAACTCCTGTAGGTCGCACTCTGACGTTGTAAGGTTCCAAAGCTAACAAGGTTGGTGGCAATTTTGGGGACATGAAGAACATTGGCCAGGGTGACTGTTTTGGGACCGTTTGGCAACCGTGTTTGGAATTTTATGGTTCCATGCCCTGCGACAGGTATGTTGCGAGCATCTCCCACTGAAATCCAGTCGTCGTCCAAGTCAGCAGTGATAGGCGTGTATGTGGTGAAAAACGACGGGTCAAAGAACATGTGTGATGTCACACCAGAGTCAAGGAGCATGTTGCCGGTGTGACCAAATTTTCCTGCTATGTACACTTGCCCAGGTTTACGACAAAGTTCTCAGAGATCAGTGACGGCAAGATTGGTGGCGCCCAAGCCTTTGCCAACCTTTTTTTTCTTTTTCTCCTCGATGCGCTTGAGGCACTTGTTGATCCAGTGACCAAGTCCTTGACAGTAGCAGCATTTGTTGTTGGCTGCTGGCTTTTGGCCCTTTCTTTTGCTGTCAGACTTCTTTGAGGTAAGCAGAGCGGTCTTACTCTCTTTCTCATGGGACCGACCGTTGTATTTGGCCTGGAGTCGAGTCAACACGTCTTCGGAGGTGAGTGTTTCCATTCCAAACAGTTGGATCTTAATGAGGTCCCAGGACAATGTGCATGGCAACAAGAGCATGAGCGCATGGGTGATGTGAATGTCAGGGAGTTCCTCGCCAGCTGCTGTGATCTTGTTTTTGATGTCAAGCATTGCAGCAATGTGGTCGGCCATGCTGGTCCCATCAGCATACTTCCAAGTGTAGAGATCCTTGAAGTAGTAATGTACATTGATCTTTTGCTGATTTGTGACATGCAAGGTCTTCCAACCATTCCACATGGCTTTTGCAGTCATCTTGTCAACCACATGTGGCCATTGGGAGCTCTCAGCCGCAGATTTCATCAAACCCTGTGCCGCCTGATCCCACAATGTCCACTCAAGGTATTCCTTTTTCTTGGTTTTCCAGGTAGATTTGGCTGGTCCCTTGGGCTTGGTGCTCAATGGCTTTGGGGGCTGTTCCTTGTTGCCAGTAACAATCAGCCAGAGGTAGCGAGATTGCAAGGTGGCCTTCATGTGTTCAGCCCACAGTGTGTAGTTTTTGCCATTGAGTTTTGAGAATTTGAATGCATCTCCAGAGCTGGATGATGCAGCGTTGAGTAGACCATTAGCAGGGCCCATAACCTGACAAACAGATGTCTCGGATGTGCATGAGGAAGGTCGCGGTCAGTGCAGGCAAGCAGTGATGAAATCTCAACTCAGATCACATGGAACTGGAGTTCAACAAGAGAAGTTTATATTATTGAGTAATATAAGGACAGTGTAATATAATGATGCTCACCTGGAGTTCAACGATAGAAGTTGAACTCCATGTGAGCAATCAGGTCCAATATTCTCCATGAATTTGTAAATGTTAGTATCCATAGGTCTATGATAAGATGACAATCAAGGAATACAGGTGAACGCTTTTGTCATTGCTTCAAAGTCGCCAATTTGTGTTCCAGGGTTTCAATGTGTGCATCCTTAGTGAGATTGCCATTGTCGCTAACTGTGTCCAAGTGCATTACCTCTAATACCATTTGCTGCTGTAGCGCTTGTTCTGCGTCGGAATTAGCGTTGCCGGTAAGAGTGCCAGTTGCTATGTTGCCAGGGTTCTGTTGGTGCCATTCATCCACGCACTCTTGGTAGGACTTGAGCTTGGGATAATTTGGTATGATGGCGCCAAAGAGGAGTACTACCTTGCTGTCGGCTGCCCTGCAAATGCGTCCTTGCCGGATGTAGTTTTCCAATGTGGGGCAGTGACCGTGTGTCATAGTGTGGCCAATTTTACCACAAAAGTGACAGAGGTTGTTAGTGGGAGCAATATTACAGGTGGCGGTAAGGCTGGTGGTGATCATGGTCTCAATGTGTGTCATGGCATTAGCAACGGCAGCAGCAATAGCGGTATCCAAGTCTTCTTTCTTGACATAGCGGTTGGGTGTTGATTGAGTCAGTAACGGAGCAATTGAGGCGGCAGCAACAGGAATCATGCCAGGAGTTGGGGCAGGACAAGAGGCGCTCACACCAGTATCCATGCCTTTCAACATCCATTTGCCTGCCTCAAAGACGTCGTCCACATTGTAGGGTTCCTCGGAGTGGTGGTTGGGCTGTAAGATTTCCAGGCATCTGGCAATCCATGCCCATAGTGACGTGGAAATACCTTGCTGAAATAAGCAACATTCCTCATTGCGGTAGAGCTTGCCGTTTTGTAATAGCCACCTAGCAACCCTTTGGAAATTCCTATAGTAAGTAGAGAGGGCACCAAGCATGTAAATACCGTTGTTGAATGTTTCCTGTACTAGCTTTTGAAGTTCCATTACTGTATACCTAGTAGATTCTTCAGTGCCTGGGTAGAGTCAGATGACTGCCGCTTTCCATTCTTCATAGGTCGCTAAGGCCAGAGGTCCTATTGATTGGTCGCCAGAGACAGGAACCAGGGCACTAAATTCCCTAAGGCCAGTCCAAGTTTCTGCCATGTTGTATGATACATACCATGCTGCGTATTCCTTCATTTGCATGTGATCGGTAATACCGCAGTTGCAAAAGAGGTATCCTAGTTCCTTGAAGTACTGTGTGAGTTCCCAAGGTTTAGTTTCATCCCATCTTGGGGCTAAGAAGTGGTTGCGAAGTGGCATATGCTGAGGGACAGCTGCCTCCATGGTAGTTGGTGAGCGTGTGGTTGGTAACAAAAGGGTCGGTAAGTGTACTGGTGACAGTAGTGGTGTGAGTGTTGGTGATCTGAATAACTGGGATAGTGGTGTAAAGGGTGAGCTTGGCGACCCTTGTGCTAAATCGGCAAGAGGTGTCTGATGTCCGGGAATAGTTGGTTCGAAGTCGAGTTGTCGGGGAAAGAGGTCGCTAATGTCGTCAATTGTAAGGTTGGCTGAAGCATTGGCAAGTTCCTGCACTAGAGTACAATGTGGTAAAGCTCCAGGTAACTGTGGCATAGAAGGCAATTGGTGTAAAGAGTCAAAGGTGCCAGCTGACTGGCTGAGAAGGTGGCGCTGGCGCTGGAGACGGATTTCTGGCAGAATTCTGCCCTAAAGTCCCTCGCGGTGGGCTCCAATTTGATGATGCCCAAAAGTTGCTAAGCACTATCCTGGTAGATGGTAAACTTAGCGCCTCATGAATGAGTAGCATTGGGCGGTCACTAGTGTTTGAGAGAGTCCTGGGCAGGGTCCCAGAAGCCTAGTCTTTTTAGTGGGATTTGAACTTAGAGGAATAAACTGGTTGCTTAGCAATCTAAGCCAAAAGCCTGCAAAGCGCTAGGGTGCTAAAAGTCAGCAAGCACTTTAGCAACATAAACGTTGGCGATGATGTGCCTGTATAGCACCATAAGACAAAAGTTGGTAGACTAAGTTGGTGAGGTGAAGTCGGCAAGACTGTATCTCTTAGTGACTCTGAGGACTTAGAATGCGCTGAAATGAGATCTGAACTGTGGGGCATATGATTTGATGATGGCTAAGACAAAATATGTACAGTATTTATAGGCACTAAGTCACCATGGTAATTAAACTAAAAGTTGCTAATTAATCAATCAAGAAAAATGGAGACAAGTATGATGGAACATGAAAGTTGCTAAGCAATGGCGTCTGTCAAGTCGGCAAGCGTTAACTCATCATTCCAGCAGTGAAAGAGGCCAAATGCACGGGGACTGTTGCTAAGGCCTGAAACCATCAAGGGGGCCTATCTCGTGTAAGTTGCTAAGCATTGGATAAGCCGTAAGCATAGCTAATATCTGAAACCATCAAGGGGCCTGTTGCTAAGCATTGCTAAAGTGATCTGACATTGGATCTTTGAGAAGCACTGGATTTTGATAGGCATCACTAAAGGCCCTGGTGTCAGTTATCACTGATCAGGAACCTGAAAGGGGGCCAGGCTAAAGTCCCATGGTCACCAAGTCTTGTAATCACCATGTAACCAGTAAATTGTCATCTGACCATCAAGTCAGGTGGTTGCTAAGTCCCATGATCCTGCACGTTGCATCCTGTAGCCTGAGTTCAATCCCTGCTAGCTGCAAAATATAAGTCACTAAAAATAGCACTGGTGCGCTGAGCTCAGCCAGAGGCTTATCAATGGATCTGGTGGTGAAGAGAAATGGCCAAAAAAACACAGCGTAGTCGACCTTGCAACACATCAAACCATAAGACTCAAACTCTTCCCTAATAACTTCATACCATTTGTGAGAAGCCTGTTTGAGGCCATATAGCACCTGAAGAATACAATTGACCTTCTTAGGATCCAAATCAGGAAAACCCGGAATTTGCTTGCAATAAATCTCATGCACAAGCAGGGCATTGAGGAATGCAGTCTTTACATCAAAAGTGAATAGATCAAGGTCATGCATGGTTGCAAAAGCAAGCGTAATCTGAATGCTAGTCATTTTTGCAACTTGCAACTGGAGCATAAGTCATTCCATAGTCCTCCAGGCACTGGCTGAAACCCTGTGTGACAAGATGTGCTTTCTCCATGCCACAAATAATAGACCTGTTGGGATTCAATTTGTAAGCAAAGACCCACTGGACACCAATTGCATTACAACCAGGAGGCAAATCAGCAGAGACAAAGACCTTCTGTTGCCGTAGACTATCAACCTTGCATTCCATGGCAGCCCACCAGACTGCAGAATCACTTTAGTGAGTAGCTTCAAAGCAATTCTCAGGAGCTTTTGTGAGATCAAACTCACGTGTTGACTTGAAACAGGGAGGATCAGGACCATACACTGCATAGGCTTTGAAGTCATTGATTGTGAGTAACTCAAGATCAACAAGGTCCAAGACGTCATTCTGAAATGGAACAGTAGAAAGAAGCGCACTAATGTCCAACATAGCCAAAAGACCTTGGTGGGGAAGAGGCTTAGAAACTTGGCTAGCCCAAAGACATGTGAGGTGTTTGTTGCGCTGAGTGATGTCTTCTAAAAATGCCTTCTCAGCAGCTGTTAATTTTGCATTTTGACATGGGCATGCAGGAGACTGAATAATCGGAAGAGAGGAAACAGGAGGGGGAACAACCAGAATAGAAGAAGCAGAAGAGGTAGAAGGAGGAGGAGATGGAGCAGAATCAACTCCAGATACTGGACACTGATCAGGAACCACAGAAGTAGAAATGAGCAAAAGGGGAGTCAAGGATTGACCAAGACAACCACAGACATTTTCATTGATTGTGAGAGAAGAAATAACGACCCAACAAGTTGCGAACATGCCAACCAAGATGATCCTCCTTGTAGCCAACAAAAATTGCCTTGAAGTGGTGAGTGGCACCCTTCAAACAAGTCTTGGAAGAGTGGAGAACAAAACATTGGCAACTCCAGACTCAAAGATGAGAGAGATCAGGTTTTGAACTCTCAACAATCTCATACGGCGTGGTGAAAGCAGGCAACGTAGACATTGGCAACCAATTACAAAGATATTGAGCGGTCAGGATTGCATCTTCAAGAAAAGATAAAGGTAGGCCTGCATCTGCCATCAGCACTTGCACAGTATCCTTGATAGTCCAAATATACCACTTGGCCTTGCTGTTCTGCTGATGTGCATAGGCTGCCATCAATTGTAAAATAATACCCAACGCATTGAGGTGTTCATGAAAAGCGCCAGCCACAAACTCTTTGGCCCCATCACAGCAAACCACCCGAACCTTGTTACCCGACTTCAACTCAAGGCAAGCTTGAAATGTCTTGAAGTGCTTCATTGTCATGACCCGCTAACCCCGCAGCCAGCTCCAAACCTCGCTGCTACCCCTGGAGGTCCTGGAGAACAACTATCCCACCAGCCCCACAACCCTGGACCAACCCCACCAGTAATCTCACTCCCACACCCATCACTAATGCCACTGTCAATCACCCCAGCCATCACCAAGCACTCCCGAGAAGTCACGTGAATCCTCTGGACATTACCGACTCTTTCCAGACATTGCTGGCCCCCTCTGGCAATCATGCCATCACATGCATCACCTGGCCATCATGTCGCCCCCCTCACACATCACCGATGCCGCTGCCACCTAATTGCCACCAACACCTGCCACTCTACTCAATTGGAACCAACACCTGCCAACTCATATAGAGTCCCGGAGCTGCGCTCCAACCCAGAGATCGAAGGGTTGGCCCAGGACATAGCTGTAGGAGTACTTAACTGGTAGGATAGGGACTTAGTTGGTAGTCTTGATATTACCTGAATTACCTGAATTACTTGGATTACTTGCATAACCCCACTGTATTGTTGCCCCGTATTTTGTTTCATGTCTCCCAATCTAGTCTGCTTGTATTTTGTGACTCTGTCTCATATCATGTCTGTTTTTAACTTTGTCTTGTCTTGTGTTTTGTACTCGTCTCAAATCTCTCGCCTTGTACTTCTCTCTTCCTCTCTCTCTCTCTCGACTATTTCCCGGTTTAACCCCAACTTGTGTTTCCTTTCCCCATTATCGATTTTGACTCTTCTCCAGTCCCAGCCTTGTTTCTAGCAACACTCTGGACTCATTTATCTGTGTCTCTCTAAGTCCCAGTCTCACTCTATCTAATCTTGCCTCGCTTGCTCGGCTCAAATTGTAGAGCCTGTAACCTTCCCTGCCTCACTTCCTTTGATCAACCTTGTCCCCTGGACTTATCCGGAACCCACGCACTTGCCCCCTGTCTCGTGGTTTGCCCTGGAGATCCTTTGAACGCTTGCGCCTGTCCCAGAGCATAGCATTTGTCACGAACCATTCATTTCATGCTCACACCCACGTCCCAGGACCATCCCTCGTGCTGGATCCCTACTCCCATCCTACCTCGGAGCCCCTACAAACCCTGGTGCGCCCCCTTACCTTCCATTGGGCCATTTCCTCCCACTGCAATCTCCCGCACGCACTCTGCCACTCTAAAACGGGCCTTAGGGTGCATCCTGTGCGCTCCGGCTATTTCTGAGTATATAAGGCCCCGGCCCCATAGTTGTTGGTCCTTAGTCTTGATATTACTAGTATTCCAATTTACTCTTTTCCTATCTCTGTTTCCTCTACTCTTTCTCTCTTTCAATAAACTCATTCTCCCTTCTGCCAATCGTCCGATCTAAGCCCTCCAACTTATATCGCCAGCGCCCGGCCTCCGTATTCACTCTGGTTGAGCTCCTATTACCATTGGACTACTTTGGAGTACCTTCGGACTTCCCTACCAAAGCCCTCTGAACCTCATCTCACTCTCCAAGCTCCTCTGACTAGTGGGTTCATTGCTCTACAGTGAGCCTCCAAGTCAGCGGACCCTGACAGCGTTTTACCCCCAGAGCCCTCATAGGTCCCAGAATTGTACACCAGAGCTATTGTGTCTTTCTGTAAGGGTCTCGCCCAGTGGACTGAGCCTCCATGGTCAGCGGAACCTGACATTCGTTGCATGCGCACAAGAGGATAACAGAGCAGTGTCACCATAATTTGAGAAGTTGTCAATGATGGAATGTGTCAGGTTCCGCTGACCTGGGGGCTCAGCAAGTCTGGGCGAGGCCTTACAAAGCAGACTCAAGGGGTTACGGACACAACAGAGGCCTACCAGGGTAGATGAGTTATGCCGGGGCGCAGGGGAGCATGCTGGGGTTGAGGTTTTGCTGGGTGAGGTGCGCTGGGGCAAGGGATGTGGAGCACGAGCGGGGAGCAAGCGCCGGGGGCAAGTAAGTGGACAAGGGGGTTCCAGGACAATCAGTGGAGCTGCAGATGTGCTGGCAGTTGTGTCACAGGAATGGCACAAAGAGTGATTGCATGGACAAGGTTTTAAGGTTGAATGGTTGCAGAGCCAAACTCTGGTGGAGCTGGGCCGATTAGGTGGAAGGCCGGGGAAACCAGGAGACTGACAAGAAGAAATGGAAGAGAACTGAGTGGACAGAGTTGGGAAAAGACAAATAGATTGAGAAGAGATAGTAAAGACAAGTAGAGACAAGTACGAGGCAATGGAGATAGAGACAAGTACAAGACAAATATACAAGACCAGAGCGATACAAGAAAACCCAGAAAGTGTGGGCAATATCAAGACTACTGTACTAGGTGCTATGGTGGGACTTATATACTGACTACATGTCGAGTAAGGTCTGGGGTCTCGGCCCTGGGTCTGAGGCCTACCCCTGAGGCTTGGGTGGCGTTCTGGAGCACATAAAAAAACAAAGGGAGCCCCACTGGTGTCGGATGGTAGTGGCACCGCTGCTTGGGAGTTGCGGTGGCGCCGCACAAGGGAGGACGTGGCACAACAAGAGGATGCAGCAAGGCATGATGCTGGAATTGATGCATTGCAATGTATGATGCGTGGACTGATGCGCGGGGTGATGCATGATGCGTGGCATGATGTGTTGGGTGGTGCGTGGCTATGCATGATGCTTTGAATGATGCCTGATGATGCCTGATGCATTGGGTGATGTGTGGATTGCTGTTGATAAGACCTGGGTTGGGCTCAGCACAGCAAAGCTATAATTAGCAACTTTTGTTGATAGCAGTTTGGCGGCTCACTCAGGCGAGCAGGCGTGACGTGGACGACACATGACTAGGTGACCACGGAATGTTTAGCGCACGGGACTTCCAGACCACGGGACTCGCCCACCTGACTGTTAACGCACGGACCGCACACATGACCTCGGGCTCGATAACAGGTCACCAATCAAAGATAGCCGGCGCCTTATAAGATTACGTGTTTAACGACTTGCCGACAGCTATCAGCAGGTCATCACTTCCTCAGCCCCGGTGCCTAGCGGTTAGCGACGCTTACTTTTACCGACGCTTAGCGACTTTGGCGACACCAGCCCCCTTGATTGTTTCAGACCACAGAATAGTCACCGTTTATTTGACTGCTTTCAGTGCTCACTTGGTGACTTAGCGCTTGCCGATGGATAGACGCCGCGGGTTAGCTATTTCACATTCTATTCTTCTTGTCATAATCCATTCCCCATTTTGTTACTTAGCGACTTATAGTTTAATTAACACGGCGACTTAGCGCCTATAAATACTGTACATATTTTGTCTTAGGAGCATTGAATTCCATCCCCATTGTTCAGATCACAACTTGCAGGCACTAAGTTCCTCGAAGTCGCCAAGGGACTTACTGTTTTTACCGACTATGCTAAGCTTGCCGCTTCTTTGCCAGTCTTGCCGACTGTCTAGGTGCTATATGAGCACACTTCGACTACGTTACGTCGCCAAGTCCTTGCTGACTATTGGCACCCTAGCGCCTTGCAGGCTACACGGCTTAGATCGCTAAGCACCTTTCTCCCAATTACTCAATTTTCCTTAACAAACTAAGTCTCTGGGACCCTGCCCGGACTCCCTCTCAACTAGCGACCGCCCAACGCATTACCTTTCACAGTAGCTAGGTACCGTTTACCCTTGACAGTACTTAGCGACTTTTGGGCGTCATCACTGTGCTGTTGCACCGGGGATTGCCGGGGGTTGTTGGTGATGTCCGGGAGCACCGGGGTTTGTCGGTGATGTCCAAGGGAAGTGCCAGGGTTGGCCAGGGTATGATGTGATGGCTGCGTTGGGTGATTGTGGAGTTCGTCCCGAGTTGGGGGTCATGTGAGTGGTTTGCCGGGGAGTGTGTGGGGGTGGCCCAGGCCTGGAGCTTAGGCCCGGGGATGGGTCATGACAGAATGAAAATGATTGATTCTGCTGTTTGCAAACTGCATTGGAAAAGGACCGCAAGAGTCCATGTGAAGTAAATCACAGATCCTGTTGGCATGATGTCAGAAATTATTGTAAGGTTGAGCCAGCTGTTTACCAAGGATGCAAGGAATACAATGAAGATCAGAGAAAGAACCAGAATACTCAACCCCAGAGGCGTAGTCCTTTGTAAGGACCGCATGCACAGTGTCTCAAGTGGAATGACCCATGTGGCAATGCCAGAGCTCAGGAGTAACCAAAACACAAGGAAACAAGACAGCAGGCGCAGCAATAGCCACAAGAGGAGTTGGAGAAGAAAAATCAGGAAAAACAAAATCACAGTAGAGGAAAGAAAGACGGTTGTGCATTGTAGCCAGCAAGAGAAGGAGAAAAAATAGATGTTGCGTCATGAGCAAAGAGAATATCCATGCTGTGCTCCACCATTGAATCGATGGACCAAAAGGTTAATGGGTACATCCAGAGCATGGAGACAGTCATTGAGTATCAACGTGATGGTCTTCCCCACAATGTGAGCGCAAAAACAGCATTTGCCACAAGCCAGAGTAGTAAGCGTGCCACAGTTGGTCATGCCAACGGGAACAGCCCAACTAGTGTCATAAGTCCAGAAATGGTGCCGGTTGCGAATGATATGCGTTGTGCAGCCAGAGTCTAAAATAGAGTTGAAACGCAACGTGATGGAGGCAACCACAACGGGATCCATCAACGTAACAAAAGAGAAGTAAGGGGGTGAATCATCCTGAACGGAAGGAGCATTGTAGAGGTGGAAAGCAGTGTCATTATCATCACCCTCAGGGGGTGTAGAAATTACAGGAGTAGTATCACTAAGATCAATTACAAAAGGCTGCGGCATAGAAACGTGCTCAGTCATAGGATCCACCACTACCACATTTGTGCACAGCTGAGACAACAGATCTCTGGAGGGAACAGGAGCACGAGCTGAAGGAGTCAAGGAAGAGACAGAGGAAGACAAAACAGGCAGCATTGACAAAGGTGCAGCAGGGGCAGAAGAAATGGCGGTGGAGTGCAAACAAGATTGTGTAGGAAGCAAAGGTTTTGAAACAGGGCGAGCAGCCAGGTGACAACAAACATTGATGTCGATTTCAAGGATGGTGTCCGCAAGCAAGTAAAAATCAAAAGTGCCATTTGGATTGTGTTTCCAAGAGCGCCGAACTTCTTTGCGGACATAGTTGAAGGCTTTGTGGTCAGGGACGCCATCCATGAAACGCTGAATCTTCTCAAACGGTGTGAAATCCCAAAGAGTACAAGCCAGCTGGTTCACAGCAATGTACCACATTTGCATGAATGCAGGGATGGCATTTGGTGCACAGACAAGGTTAAAGACCAAATCCTTCACGCATTGAGCCAAAGTGGCGCTCCCAACACTGAAACGTTTCCACAGGAAATCGAGAAGATCACGGGCCATACAAACCGGAAAATTGTGTGGGCCACCCCAAGCGGGTGGAAGAGAATTGAAAACCTCAGCAGAAAGCTTACCCAAGATGATGTATGAAACTATATTGTCGTTCTGCCAAAAGACCTCATACACACAAGAATCAGCCTGCGAAGCATGAGGAGGGTTCGGTGGAGTGACAACCCGATACATGAGATTGAACGGAGCCCCAGGAGGAGGAATGGGACAGATATGACCATTGAGGCCCATCTGATCAATCAGTGCAGTAACAGGACCAATCCAATTGCCCCAATCCGCTGAAGTCAA
>QLOM01006132.1:0-10037 GCA_003313785.1 Termitomyces sp. MG148
ATCTTGTCCTGGTCAGAGTGAATACCCTGACTGTTGATCTTGTGTCCAAGACAATCTACTGTCTTGGCATACAATTCACATTTCTTCCATTTGAGGTACAGCAAGTTGGACCTCAATTGCTCAAATATAACACAAAGATGCTCTTTGTGTTCCTCCATAGAGTCAGAATAAATAAAAATGTTGTCCAGATATATATGGACAAACCTTTCGATTACATCATGAAAAATAGAGGTCATCAACCTCTGGAACATTGCAGGAGCTTGCAGTCTTCTATCTGCATGATGTTACTGATATATGTTCCCATGATAAACAAGAATACTGTCTTTGAAATGTTGGACAAGCAAATTCTCACTTGTTCATAGGCATCCGTCAGGTCAATCTCCACCACTGAGCGCACAAGTACTGATTGGTCTTGTTTCAGAGCTGTTGCTGTAGTGCCATTGGACAGCATGGCAAATGATACTTGTAGACCTTATTCTCATCAATAAGGTTGATCTTGTGGTTGACTTCAAGAGGGTAATTCCTCCTTGCTTCCATTCAAGATGTCCACAAATTTCTGCTGCCACTGCAGCTGAAGATTTGAAATATCCTCTGCTATAAAACCAATGGTTTTACCTTTGCCTTTTTGGTCCATGTCTTGACATGGATGCATGGTTACCTTTGCTCATGCCACTGGACAAGCATACTTCTCTCTGAGGGCAGTAATTCTCAGTTTGCTCTTGTTGTCAGGGGACTCCTCATTTCTTCCTTCTTCCACTCCTTATTCTTTCATTCTTCCTCTATTTATTTCCCTATTTCTGCTGTCACTCTTTTACTTTACTGCTTCTATTCCTTCAACACTATCTATTGGTACTATTCTCAGCCCTTGAGGTGCTCTGGTTCTTTAGTTATCATTCAAACAAGTGTAGCCCACGCTTCCAGAGGCTTAGTCATCTCGAGGCTAGCCTCCAAATTACTAAGCAAGTCACATGAGACATGTGCATGACCTCTGGCAATGGCAATTTCCGAGTTTTTGATTATTTTCAGAGATTTTCCTTTTTTAGATTATAAATTTTATTGTGGCTTTTGTCATACTATACAGTTACTTCCCACACTTCTGGAGCCTTGGAAGCGTCACTCCTGGCATAGGGAATCCCTAGACTTGTTCTCTTTGGATTTCCCTCTGCCAGGTGAGTAGTTATTGTTGTATTACCTAAATATACTTTGGATTTCCCTCTGCCAGCTGTGTGACTGAGCCATAGCCTCCAGAGGTCGCCCTTACACTTGTCTGTTGTGTGCAGTTGCACTGACACAATCCCTTTGCTTCTCTGCGATGTCACAAAGAGTCCATTGAAGAATACCTTGCTCAGTAGCAAGATCTTGTCATTAGCCTGACAATATGATTTCTCTTTTGGCATCCAGCATGGTCCATTCCATGCATACATCAACACCACCAATTCCTTCCACTTGGCAGGCATTTGTGGATTGAATGCCCACTCAAATGTGGAATGAAGTACAGGTTGATCCCAGATTGACCTACTTGTGCTTGTGGAGGACGTCTCATCCTCCTGCTCATTGCTTGACACAAGGTCCTCAACCTTGATTCTTGATGACATCAGCTGGCATTCCATGCACCTCATATCTTCAGACTTACTTGCTTTTTCTTGGGGCCTTCCCCCCTCCAGGATCATCAATGCTGGACTATTTGTTGGCAAGCTCACACAAGTTTGCTCCTTGTCCTCTCCATCTTCTACGGTGGGCATTCTTCTGCCACCATCTAGCCAGTTCCATCTGACTAGTAGCTTCTTCTCCATAGCATGATGTCAATGGAGACATCCATCACCATTATCCATGGTTACTTGTATAGCAGGGATGGCATTGCCAGCCACTATGATCTCATTCTTTTTGAAATCAAGAAGAACATTATGTTTTCTCATATAGAGCATCCCTATAATCATGTCATAGCAATCAAAATTTGCTACGTCTAAGTATTCCTTGGACCTTGACTTCGCACAAGCAATTGTTGCTTATGTACCAAACTGCACTGCAGCTCAGCTACTCACAGTACCTAGCTGAAGGAGTAGTGGCTCCTTCAGCTCACTCATGTACATGTCATGCACCCAACAAAACTGAGGTGTCACCTCAGTAGTGGTGCCTTTTGAGTTCCACAAGGTCCATGTCTTGTGGCCATTCAATTCAACGTACGACATGAGGCACTCCTTGTTCTTGCATTTCAACACTGGCCTTGCTAGCTTCTCCAGAGCCTTGCAAAGGTGCACTTTATACACCTTCACATTGGCTGCTCTGATTGGTTGGTTGAGTGTGCTAGCCAGGTAGTCTGTCAGAGCTCCCATGAACTCTGAATCCAACTCCCAGGTGTAATATTGTTATCATATACATTGACCTTGATGTACTTGTTATCTGACAACTCTTCTGGTTCAGAGGCATTCTCCACCTCTGGTGTATTGTTATTGAGGTTCTCCACCTCATCATCTTCAACATCAGGTTTGTGACCTGAGTCTACCCCTTCCTCATTAGGGATAGCCATGTGTGCTGCATATACATATGCACATGGCTTGGCCATTGGCCTTTTGCCACTACCTGGGCATTTGTTCATGTAATGTCTAGGTCGTCCACACTTAAAGCAAGCATTTGCTATGAAGGAGCAACCTGCTTCAACCTTTGGAGGTGCATTTGACATCTTGACAACGTCAACAGCCTGCTTCAGACAATCACCATCTCTGTGTGGCCCATGCTAAGGGTCCTGCACTGGTTGGTCCCACCTATCTGTTGGGCGGTCCTTTCAGAAGCATCACTCCTGGCCTAGTGCTGACCTGACTACAAACTGAGGGTTTGTATTGCCTCCTCTTAGTCGGGCAAGTCTTTGAGCAATGCAGCTCAAAGTGTTTTGCAATTTTGTGGGCTTGCTCATAGTGCAATGCATACACTATGAATTCCTCCAGAGTATTAACTTTGGGCAATAGCCCGTTGTTGCAGATGAGGGATTTTCTCATTGCATTGGGTATTCCATGCAAGAATGTGTCTATCATTACCCAGTTGTCTGGGTAAATTGACATGTTCTGTGCATGGTCTATCAAGGTGTCATAGAAACCTTGAACTCCCAACTTCTCAGTATAGGAGGTTACAATAAACGCCTCCCTTGCATGCTGCATCATGGATGCACTCACAAACCAATTATACAACTCAAGGATCACATCCTTGAAGGTCCACTGCTGTCTTGCACAATTATAGTGCAAGACATGATGCCTAAACCAATTCTTGACTGGTCCATCCAAGAACTCAGGGAGAACAAATACTTGTTCTCAATCCAGATGATTGCCACTATACTGACAGGCAGCCAGATGGTTGCACACATCCATTGTCCAGCTCTCAAGTCGCTGAACTTGGATTCACCCCTATACAGGTGAATATGCTTTGATTCTATCTTGCATGGTTCAGCATTGTTGATAATGCTACTGAGGCACTGGTGCATATTTTTGTTATACACCTTTGTTGCCTCAGTCAATCCAGGTGTTTTATTCCTGCCTTCAGCAGGAAGTACCACATAGAATGCTTGTACAAATGGCTGACCTGTATAATGAGGTCTCTCTGTATTGTTCCAGTGAGGTGGGGCTTCTTGTCCACCTCAATCCTCTGATTCCTGTCAGTCAGGGATTTGACTTGATGATGCAGTGGGAGGGTTACAGCTCCCACTGTCTGGCTCTCCAGTTTGTTGGACATATTGCCTTTGTATTTCATCAATGGGAGTTATCCCATCAAACACAATACCCTGATCATTGATCTAGGAGTTTCCCTAGCAATTCAGGTCTTGGTTGCGCATATGCTGATATGCCACCTATTCAGCAAACTCCTCTGCTAGTGGTACTTAGTTATTCAGTGGTGGTCTCTCCACTGATTTACATTTGACTTGTGGAGAAATCACTTCCTCCTCTTCCACATTGTGGCTTTCTACCACTGAAATAGTAGATACTGACTTGACTGTTGACAAAGGTCATCCTTGGTAACCTCTGAAGATCTGTTGACGTTGCGCTGCAGCAAATCTTGCTGCAAACTGTTCTTCTGTCTTCCCTTGTTGCTGAGGAGATGTGGAGAAAGCACTGGCTGCGTCTTGACTAGAATATCTGGTATTAAGTTTGCTCCATTAAGCACCTCAAGCTCCTATATATTCAATTGTATCTACTAGAGGTACACTTTCACCTTGGGCCTGTATCCAACATATGTGCTTAAGTACATACATTCCTAACCTTGCTCACATCGTATCCTTCATAATGGAAGGATACCTCTTCCAGAGCATTATGCACTGAACCTGCAAGATGAACTTGATTCATCCACCATCCTTGTCATTGGAAGTCTTGTCTTCCCACTGCACTGCAGGAGTCTTTTGCTCAGGGACAGTAATTTCTTAAAGTGTGACATCTACTTGCTGTCTGTGTGTTAACCGAGTCAATTCAGTTGGAACTCTCCAACTGCCTGTTTCTGAACACTGCATCTTCTCCAGGAAGTACAACAAAGGTCTGCCACCTTCAGCAGGGCCTGGCAATCTCCCTGGCCTTCCAGGCTGCATATAGGGAGCATTGTCTCTTCCAGTGTTCTGTTCTGGGGTCTCCTAGACTGCTTCTGTCTTTGCTGCCCTGCTGGGCACAGCACTTGGTTGTGCTTTGCTTCACAGAGCTCCGCCTATTAGGCTCTTGCCAGTGATTCACAATGTGACATGACGAGAGGGTCTAGAACAGAAATGTATTTGTATAAAGTAATGTACAGTGTGCTGTAACATACCTAGAACAGAAATGAATCAAACTAGAGAAGATATTCTAAGTATGTCAGGCTATGGTATTGTAGTGGTCATGTGCATATTGTGACACTCGCCCCTTTTCTCTTAGAGGAAAATGCGAGAAAAAAAAAAGATCCTGCTTCAGGTGCCTAATTTGTGGTGCCAATCAATTGCTGTGCTTCTTGCCATGTCAATGCTTTCTGCACGTCTTTTTGTTCTCTCTGAACTCCTGTATGATCTCCAATGCATGTGGCATGTCATATTCCTTTAGCCACTTGTCCTCACTCTCATTGTACCCCTTCCAGCAGACTAGAAACTCCATCACCCCCCCTCTTGTTTGACACTCCCCCAGTATCCATTTAATTTTGACCTCCTCCCTCATTTCCAACTGTACTCGTGGTGATGGCTCCTGGCAACAGCCCAGGATGGTATCCTCACGAGCTGGGATGAGGCAGAAGACATGGAAGACGTTATGAATAGCCCATCCATCAGGTAAGTCCAGCCTATATGCCGTTCTCAACAACTTCTGGGAGATCCTGAAGAGGCCAAAGCATCTGTAGTCAAGCTTGTGGCTGGGCTTTATCAGCAAATTGCAAGAAAGCCTTAATATAGAGAGCTTCAGCGGTGATGCAATGGTCAACAAGGGAAAGTGTTGTGGATAGAGCCTCAGAAAGGCCCTTCTGATCTGCGATATGGTTGAAATCTGCCTGGTCTGCAAAACGCTGGCCCAGAGTTAAGTAGAAGGACAAAAAAGAGAGAGGAAACCACATACAAGTTGCATGGTACTAAGGTAGTGCACTTGATTGCTGCCAGAACTAGGAAAAGTCCTTGACATCTTGCAAATGCTCACAATGGCGACTGCAAACAACAGATACTGCAGTACAGCAGTGATCATGTTATTGGTGTCATGCTTGACGGTGTGTTTAAAGTCAACAAATTGGTCTGCAGGTGCAAGCAATAATGGAGGAGCGGTCAGAATGACCTGAGGGCGAGGGTTTTTGGAATGAGTTTGCTTGCAAGGTGCAGAGGGAGGCATGAGTTGTAACGACTCACCATTGAAGTAGCCAGCTTTTATAGAGTGTGGTTCTCAACTGGTAGTGGAAGGAGAAAAAGAAGTCTTAGACAATTGATGGGGCTCAGCTAAGAGCTAGCAGGAAAAAGAATAGCTAAAAACTGCCAGAGGTGCAATCGGCTGACAGAGGGCAGTCAGTAAATGGTGTTGGGGAGGTGATACAGTGGCCCACTGTGGCAGAAGCAAGAAAAACATATAACATTATACTGGTATGTCTTAAACAGGCTGAAAACCATAAGCCAGACATGCCAAATAGCCAAAACCTGTAGGCTGCATGTACTGTAGAGTTCCATGCCTCCCAACAAGCCTAAAACTGGTTGAATTATGCCAAACAGTGCCTAGATGGACAAGTTAGAGGCATATCTTTGAGTAATGACAAAATAGTGATAGCCAAGGCTTCTATCAATCAATCATTGATGATCCAGAGTTAGATCTTGATGGGAATGATAACCAAGATGTGGCAGTGTCAAAAGAAGCTGATTTAATCATGGAAAGATCTGCAATCAAAGAAGAGCTGAAAATAGCATATAGCATTTAGCAACCATCAAAATACATAATTAATACTATCTAATCTCAGATCAAGATCCAAATGCCAAAATCAGTCTAAATTAAGGATTGATGGAATCAATCAAAGATCCTGGATCATGATCTGTGATCAGAGCATCAATTCCATCAAACCTTTGTTACTTTTCCTTCCTGGAGCCCTACAGAGCCCTATAATAGTGCTATCCTGCCTTTCTGGGCACTGCTGGACTCCTCAGAACTGCGCAAACACAATGGAAGGACCCTTAGCGGGTCTTGGATGCCAGAAACACAGAACCAGAGGCCAGAACTAGCCTGAAACCGGCTGCTGGAGTAAATTTTACTATTCAATAAAATTTATTGAATTGGCATCTGGATAGCTTAAGTTTTAACCAATACCCGGAATCATTGAAAGCCCATGGACCTACAGATTATGCATGGTCTGTGTGCAGGAGGAAAAGTATAAATAGAACAGCGAAAAGGGGACCTAGCTAAGGAAATACCTGTGCAGCTCGGGGTCCCCAGAAAGTGGACTACTTAGGCTAATCAGTCAAGTACTTCAGACCAGCTTTAATAAAGCTTATTGCCTACATTTGTGTATTTGTGTAAATTAAGTTTGCCCAAATGAAAGCTTAAACTTTGTTAATCTAGTGAATAAACCATTTGTGTGGCTCGGAGTCCCCAGAGAGTGTGACTGCTTAGGCTTATCATTTAGTAGACTTCATTAGGGTCGCTTTCTGGTATCTTTTAAAGACCTTCTATTGTGTGAACTACTTTGGTTCATTATAATAATCAACTAAAACTATGAAAACCCTTTACAACTTTATTACAAGTGTGTGTTTCTGTGTCATAGCCCCACAAAACTTGCAAAAGTAAAGTTTAGTTGTCTATACTAATTGGAGTCCCTCTGATTAGTTCAACAAACCCTACATTTTGCATCAGTGTTGGTCTGGTAAAATCTCATCTTCCTTGTTCTGGCCAGTTTCAGCTTATGAAACCTCTCTGCAGGGTCTGGCATGGCTGGCTGCTATGCTGCCATGCTTGTATTCCATGCAAATGCCTTGAACACACCATCACCCTGCATAGAGTGGTTCCTGGTCTGAGGCAAGGCCTCCTCCGCTGCATCCACTAAGCACCTCTTCTGGCAACAGGTTGATTCAAAAAAAAACTGTTGACTGTTCCCAATCAATAGACGAGTTATGTAAACACAGCCAGCTGATGCCCAGTATCAAGTTGTCATCACCAATGTCTGCAACGTCAAACACTAGCGTCTCTTCATGGTTGCCTAGCGCAGATGCACTTCATCTATGATAAGGCCTGAGCAGATCTCCAAATTATCTATTGTATGGAAGCGCATGGGCCACTTCTTGCATATAGTTGGCAGACCTTGCTCTGCAACAAAGCATGGGTTAACAAAGCAACAACTTGCTCCTGAGTCAACTATTGCCCTAGTGTCAAGAATAAGTGGCAAGGCAGAACCAGGCCTCTGAGTGTGCAGTGTGACAGGAAGCTCTAGTGCTGAATATGGAAAACAAGGTGTGCACATGTATAACTGCCACATGGCAGCCACGGTTACTGGATTTCTTAATCCTTTCTGCAACCTCAACTTGACTGATAAGCTGGTCCACCAATGGCCTTGACACACCGTCGTACTTTCCTGGGAGTTTAACTGCTGGGTCTTGGCCCTGATCTGCGGTCGTCTCGTTCCAAGCATGCCACATAGTCTGTCAGTGCCTCCAATCTGCCCTATACTGTCCACAGTTGCACCACAAGTTCCGTCTGCAGAGTGCCAAACACCACCTTTGCAATGTATTCCTTTGGCAAGACCGTTGTTTCATCCGTCTTTTCTGAATTCAAATTCAACATCAGAAACAACGCAAAAAAAAAAAAATTATTAGTTTGATTCAAGTGCTAGGCTCTTGCCAGTGATTTGCAAGGTGACATGACAAGAGGGTCTAAAATGGAAATGTATTTGTATAAAGTAATGTACAGCGTGCTGTAATGTACCTAGAATGGAAATGAATCAAACTAGAGAAGACATTCTAAGCTACAGTATTGTAGTTGTCACGTGCATATTGTGACACTGCCAAGCATCTCCTGAGGCTGCTGGAGGGGTTTTTCCATCATAGTGATGCAAATTGGTAAGTCTAACCAGTCAGAGAAACAATGTCTGACTTAGTTTTATTTACTTATTTGCAAGTTTGTGGGGCTTAGTTACACATGCACACACTTTCAGTAGAACTGACAATAATAAATTTTGATTGATTTAAAATAATTTAGAATGTAAAATAAATTCTTCAATTAAATTGGGCTCAAAATAAAATATATTGAAATATAACCCAAAGCCAATGCTAGCACTTGTAGGCCTAAGATATCCGCTCCCTGGAAATTCTGAGCCAAGGCACGTTGATTGCTTCTCTTTCCTCTCCAAATCCTACCCTTTTTATATCCCTTCTCCTGTACATGGATGAAACGTTGTCAAGATATGGAAAAGCCTTACTATCACACAAGAGAACCAGATCGGTATACAATTCTAGTACTACGTAGTATGACAGTAAAAATGGCTGCCTTACATAAGGCAGCCACACAACACTATATACAATTTAGTAGTATAATTATTTAATATAAATAATTATGACAGTCATTTGTGAGTAAAGTAAGTTGTAGAGGGTCAGGTGTAGTCTATCTTACGGTGATAATTGTTCTAATATTTCCACAATGTGGGGGCAAACAACGCCTCCACAGCTCAGAGTCCAGGTCCATCTGTCAAACAATATGTACGCCAACGTTAACCAACAGTATGAGTGAAGAGGATAAGCTGCCTATGATAGTTATGCAGACAGCGGACGTGCCAACTTGCTGGCCAAGTCAATCCTCATCTCGGTGTTGATGTTAGCCGACAATGTCAAGGCGACCGGCCCAGCCAATGTCAATGCAACTGGAGCATGTTCTGTGGTTGGTTGGACTACAGGTGGAGGGGGGGGCAGTCCATGGCGCAACTGACGGTGCCATAAATCACATCGGTTGGGATTCATTCCAACTGGATAGTACATTCCGCCATCGACGTAGTTGTGTCCTTGTGAATGTTTACGTGCTAGGAGGGCGTAAAGGTGGATCATGTCATTGACTGTGGGAATTCTTCATCCGTCCCACTGGAAAATGGCAGGCGGCTCCCCGTACTGATTGAGTCGACGATGCCGCTCATTGTCAACCACGTGGTATAGGTCAATCGAAGCATTAGCCTCAAAGAAGTGGGTAGTTGGCCAGTAGTGTACGCAGAACATCTGCATCCGTTAGGTTCACTGCAATGGCATTCTTGAACTTAGGAAGTGTGAGTTGGACATCTGTCCAGCTCAGGTGCAAGAATGGTGCATCGGGATGGGCTGCATTGTAATCTGCAACAGCTTCCTGGTAGAGCCCTGGGCATGCGATAATCAAGGCTAACAGCCTTGCAAAGCGTCCACGGGCTTGCCCTGAGGGGGCGAAGGCTCAGACAAGGGCATGTCCCATCACTGTCCTTCAATGGATGCGGTGGGCATAATCGACTGCAATACCCAACACTGCATTCTGCATACTCGGGCGACAGAAATACAGGATGTTCTGCACAAGTTTGTTTAATTCAAAGGTGAAACGTGTACCTTTGGAGTCGAGGCCCGTCAGAGTGAAAAACAG
>QLOM01006154.1:0-20003 GCA_003313785.1 Termitomyces sp. MG148
AGTAAAATAAAATTAAGTCCGACCTAGTGTCGCATCGACTAATTTTATTAAACCAATTTCGCATCAATGGCGGGGCAGTTCTGGTGAAGCAAGTCCGGCTGTTACAGGAGGCATCTGTTGGAGCCGCTCACCAAGACGGTCGACACGATATTTGAGAAGATCGACCGCGCGTTTGACGCAGGTGAGGTGACGAAGGATCTACTGAAGTCTATCGCCGTACTGTCCGCTTTATCCGACAAGTCATTTGCGCATATCCGTTCCATCATCTCCCGTGACCTGGGCCAGGCTGGCGATACTGCGAAGTATGGGCCGACCGAGATCAGACTTTTCTTGGAGGGAGAACAGACACTCCTGGAGGCGGATAAACCTTCATCCACGCTCGACGATTCAGCACTGGTTGCTTCCCCTGTCAAGTCTTCTAGGGCAAAAGACATTACGTGCATGGCATGCAAGACTCGTGGACGCCCTGCTCATGTCTACACTGGCCATACTGCGCCATGGTGCATCCTGGAGGGCGGAGGGATGGCTGGCAAGAGTGTCGAGGAGTCGAAGAAGGCCCGCCTGGCTTTCTACGACAACAAGCGGAAGGAGCGAGAGAGGAAGGGTAAGGCAGCCACAAAGATCACATTTACCCCAGCTGGGGGTAGTGCGTTCACTCTGGAGGGTGACCCCGCAACCATTGTGGCATACCTCACTACACAGACACCGAAACCCAGCACGACACAGACAACGGAGTTTGCTGGCCTCAGCTCTGATGCGTTGCCTGTTGCGGGGCTCCTTGCAGATGCTGAGAGTCTGGAGTTCGACGCATGGGTTGTCCTTGAGGAGGAGCATACGATGGAACTGGGCGCTGACAGGTACAAGACCACCACCACGCTTGCCAAAGACCACGAGATGGCTCTATCATGTTTGGATCAGACTTTGGAACCATTCTACCTAGACTCAGGTGCCACTGTCCACATCTCTCCAAACCAAAGTGACTTTGTCAAAATCAACTCGATCCCCGAGAAACAAATACGTGGAGTAGGAGGCACTACCATTGCAGCAATTGGGGTAGGGACTATCTGAGTACACGTTGCTGAAGGCATTTATATGGACCTGGAAAATGCGCTGTATGTACCAAAATCGACAGTCCAGCTCTTATCAATCAGCAGAATAACACAAGATCATGGGATGTCCACAACGTTTGATGACACTGGCATCTCCCTGATGAAGAAACTTAGTGGAAAACCAATGGTGACAGGAACCCTTATCCCTAGACGTGGCCTCTATACGCTCAACACTGTAATCCACCATGCCCTCACGGTCCATGACTCACCCAACATACAATCATGGCATCTTTGTCTAGGACACATGAACTATCAATCAATCATTCAGATGGCACGTGCAGGCATGATTGAAGGTATGACCTCTACATTTCCTTCCAAACCTCCCAAGTGTGACCAATGTATCCGTGGTAAACAGACCAGGACACCAGTACCAAAGGAGCGTGAGGAAGGGGAAGGGCATAGGGCAAAAATGAGATTAGAAAAGATCTGGGTGGATCTAACAGGTCCCGTGGCAGTCACATCTCGCACGGGGAATAACTACATCATGAATATTGTTGATGATTACACAAATAAATCATGGTCAATCCTGCTAAGATCAAAGGACAACAGTTTTAATGAACTCAAGGCTTGGATTCTTGCACGTGAAAATGAAACTGGGACGTGCCTGAAGATACTAAGAACAGGTCGCAATGGGGAACTAAACGGAGAACGTCATAAAGAGTGGTACCGACAGAGGGGTATTATACTGGAAGTAGGAGCACCCTATACATTGGCACATATGGGCAGAGTTGAGAGAATGCATTGCACATTAGGAGGGAAGGCACGTACAATGAGAATTACTGCAAAATGTCCATCTTTCCTGTGGGACGAGTTTTATTTGACTGCTGCGCACCTTCATGGGAAGACAAAAACCTTGGCTGTTTGAGATGTGACACCAGACGAGTTGTGGTATGGCAAGAAACCCTCATATTCATACATTTGAGAGATTGGCTGTCAAGCATTTGTTCTCATTTTGAACCGACGCAATCCTAAAATCTTTGAACGCTCGATTGAATGTGTGCTCATTGGATATGATAATAATTCAAAGGCATATTGTTGTTATGACCGTGCTGCTAAGAAAGTATACAGCATGTATCACGTCAAGTTCATAGAGAGTCATAACAACCCTTCACTCCCCTCACCTAGTGACAAATCCACAACAAACGCCGAAGACTTGAATAACACCGATTTTTCTGACATGACCTCGATTGCGGAACACGCAGTCAATACCCTGATGCAATCCACACTTGTAAATGAAGATGACAGAATACCAAGGATCCCTGGCCCAATTATTGAGCCACCAATGGTTGACGCCCCTGGAATCCATGACAGGCGGCAGAAGTCCATCAACAGAGAGAAGAAGCAATACCCCAACCACAACTACAACGGTCAATGCGGACAATTACTCCCACAGAGAAAGCTGACCCAAGACCAGATTGAGAATTGCGCACAGACAAAGCGGTAAGGGAGTCCAAGGAAGCTGCAGAGCATGTAAGGCAAGGTAGAATCAAACGGAGGGCGGCAGTCAATGAGGAACGAGAAGGTCCAAGAGTCGAGAATGTCAAACAAGAAGCTGACCTTGATCAAATACTTTCAGCCCTTAATGCAGATGAAAACACACAATATGTTTTACCTGGAGTGGATCTTGAGGCTCCAAGGACATGGGAGGAAGCACAAAGCTCTGTGGACAGGGAGAGGTGGACTGAATCATATCGAGATGAGCTGAAATCTCTGAAAGAAATGGGCATATGGACTTTAATCCCATGGGAGGATGTTCTGCATGGTCACCGAGTCCTTAAAGGACAACCGGTTTTTGCTGTTAAACATGATGAGAATGGGAAGATCACTAGGTTCAAGACTTGATATGTTGTGCAAGGATTTAATCAGATCTATGGTAAAGATTATACACGTACGACCTCACCTACAGCCCACGCGGAATCCTGAAGAATTCTACTGCATTTAGCAGCATCCCTAGGTTGGGAAGCAAGTCAAATTGATGTCAAAACCGCTTTTCTAAATGGGATCTTACCTGAAGACGAGAGAGTGTACATGGAGCAACCACGGGGGTTTGAAGAGAAAGGAAAGGAGAAGTGGGTCTGCAAGTTGGTCAAGGGTCTATATGGCATGAAACAGGCAGGGCAAATATGGAACAAGACATTAAACAAGCGGATGCGCAGTTGGGGTTTTACAAGACTTGCCTGTGAAGCGTGCGTATACCACAGAACAACTGAAGACGGCACAGTGATTGTAGGGGTGCATGTTGACGATTTCCTTGCGATATCGAGCACTGTGAGGGCGGGAGAGTGGTTCAAGAAGCAGATGGCAGATACATGGACTATCATGGATTTGGGCATGCCAAGACACATACTGGGAATTGCTGTAAGCTGGAGGCGAGAGACAAACCAGGTGCACCTGTCACAAACAACTCTTATTGACAAGCTCATTCAACAATTTGGACAAGAAAGCGCTACACCTCTATCCACACCAATGGATCCAGGGACAAAACTGCAACGAGTTGATCTGGCGACATTACCAGACATAGACCATAAGAGGATCACTCGCCTCCCTTACAGACAGCTGGTCAGAGGCTTATTATGGCTAGCAGTCTCCACGCAGCCAGATATTCAGTACGCTGTACAGCAGCTTTCCCAATACCTTGACTGTTTTACCCATATACACTGGAATGCTGCTATACAAACCCTACGTTACCTAAAGGGGACTAGGACTTTGGGTATATCCCTAGGCGGTTGGAACCCAGTCTAGTTGATTGGTTTCACTGACTCTGATTGGGCAAATTGCCTTGACATGAGAAGGAGTGTCAGGGGCTACGCATGGACTCTGGGATCTGGGGTAATCTCCTGGGCAACACGCAAACAACAAATGGTAGCAGCATTTTCTTGTGAGGCGGAGTACATGGCGGCTTTTGAGGCCGCTCAGGAGTGTATATGGCTGCGCTCACTACTTGAAGCGCTTGGATATGCATCTGAGGGCGCAACGACAATCCTTTGCGACAACAATTCTGCAATAAACCTCTCAGAAGACTCTATGCTTCACCAGCGTGTCAAGCATGTTGATATAAAATATCATTTCTTATGGGAATGTGTTGCATCAAAAGAAATCATTGTTCATTACATAAGTACCAAGAACAACATTGCAGACATCTTTACAAAGGCACTAGCCACTCCGCAGTTCGTCAGGCTTTGTGACATTTTGGGGATGACCCAGTATTCCACGTGAGGAGGAGTCGACTAATCTATGCCCACGGTGAGGAGGAGTGTTGAGATCTACGCGCGTTATAGCACCGTGCGCACCAATTATTACCGTCAGGGTCGACTCAGGGCTGGATGGAAAATATGTGAGTATATTATACAGACTGGAACGACAGCCACCCTCAGTTATTATACGGAGACTGAGGGTGAGCATGCAGTTTACTTAGAGAATAATGGACAAACCAACTTATGCATACTATAGAGTAACCTCTGTGTGTTATTAGGTATGCAAATACAGTCATTATACGGAGACTGAGGAGTAACCTCTGTGTGTTATTAGGTATTGACTTCTAACACTGGAGACCAGTGAAGAAATCATTCTTGAAGAAAACATAACATTGGTTTGTCCTGTTCCCTTGAAGATGTAAAGTTGAAATACTAGGGAATAGGATCATTGTATTATCATTGTACCATAGGGATAATATACATATTGTACAGTATTGCTAGAACATTTGTGATGAACAAGAGAAAGCGCGAGCACTAACAAGTGTGTACCGTCGGCCACCGTTATACCAAGCTAATGATTTCAGATTGATTCTAGTTGTTTCTCCAACTCTCCCCCTCAAACCAAGATCATTCCAAGAAGTCCTACTTTGTGTTCAAAATCAGGACGAGGTAGTGCTTTTGTAAAGATGTCAGTGCAGTTCAATTCTGATGTGCAGTGGAATATAACAACTTTGTTTGAAGCTATTTATTTGCGTACAAAATGATGTCGGATATCGATATGTTTGCTTTGTGCGTGGAAGACTGGATTGCTTGCAAATAAGGTAGCGGATTCGTTATCTGTGATAAGACTGGTTGGCTTTTTGTCTGAGTGTCCGAGCTCCACCAACAATGTGCGTATCCAGAGGGTTTCATGTGTTGCATGACAAAGGGCCATGTATTCACCTTCCATGCTTGATAATGCCACTGTTGGTTGTTTCTTCGAACTCCATGTGGTGGGGCCACCGCACATTATAGTTACGTATCCTGAAATAGAGCGTCTGTTGTCTAGATTGTTACCCCAGTCAGAGTCTGAAAATATCTTAATGATTTCAGCTTTTTTGAAGTTGGCAGGGTTGTATCTGAGACCGAGATCAAGTGTTCCTTTGAGGTAACAAAACACGCGTTTGACAGCGGTCCAATGTTCGGGTGAAGAGTGTGACGTAAATTGGCTGAGATGTTGTACTGCAAAGGCTATGTCAGGTCAAGTTGATATTGCTGCCCAAATAAGCATCCCTATGGCTGATGGGTACTGTTTTTCAATGTCATGATAGTGTGGATCTTCATCGTCAAGTTTACAAAGTTTTGTGTTTGCATCTATGGGTGTGTGAACCGGGTGTGCATTCTCAAGACCCATGCGAGTAAGAATTTTTTCAATGTAGGGTCGTTGAGATAGTTTGACAGTCTCATTGTCATGATGCGTGATAGTAAGTCCGACTATATGACGGGCTTCTCCTAGGTCGGTAGTTTTGAATCTTGATTTTATCTCTTCCTTGATTGTTTTAATATATTTGCAAAGATGGACATGTTGTTGACATGTACAGCTACAATGGTGCACGTTACTCCGTCGCCTCTGATATAGATGCACTGGTCAGACAGAAGTCGAGTGAAACCAATTTTTCCAAAGTGTTTGTCTGAAAGTTTGTTCCATTCTCAACCTGCTTGTTTAAGTCTGTAAATAGTTTTTAACAGTTGCATTACCCATAATGTTCCATCCTCAAACCCAGGGGATTGATCCATGTAAATTTCTTCTCAAAGGTGGGCATTCAAGTATGCACCCACAATATCCACAGTATGAAATTTAAAACCATATGCCGTTGCCAAGGCAATAAGGATTCTGAGCGTGTTGAGGCAAACCACTGGTGCATATGTCTCAGAATAGTCAATTTTGGGTTGTTGCATAAATCCTCGAGCAACCAAGCATGACTTTGCTTTAACAAAGTTTCCGTCACCATCAAGCTTGACTTTCCATACCCATTTAGATTTTATTGCGTCGCGGCCCTGAGGTAAATCAACCATTTCATATGTGCCTAGTTTCTTAAGTTGATATAGTTCGGTTTGCATAGACTTTTTCCACATATTGCTGGATAATGCCTCGTTGACATCAGAGGGTTCTCTGTGTTTGGTGCTGAGAAGTGCAATGTCTGAAATGTCTGTGACCAATGCATTGGTTGGCTTTTCTGTATTTGGATCAATTGATGATGTTTTTGATGGCTGTGCTGCCGGGTTGTTCATTAATTGATAGTTAGGTGATGGTGCTGCAGCTATGCGAGCTGATTTCTCTTGTGTAGTAGTATGATTTTTGGATTGAGTAATGTCTGCATCATCTTTGATTTCCATGATTTTTGCAGTGCTTGATTGATCCTTTGTAGGCTCAACTGCAGCTGCCTGATTGCTTTTCTTCCCCTCGAGCTGCAAAGGGTCAAAAGATTGCTCTTGTTGGGGAGGAGTCAAATTTTCTCACACAAAAATAACATTTTGTGATGTCAGTACTTTGTGTGTTTCAGGATTGAAGTATCTCCATGCGCAAGATTCATCTGTGAGTCTCACAAATACCATTTTCCTTGATTTTGGATCGAGCTTTGACAGGTTTGCTCCTTCGTGTAGGACCCAGCACTGAGTTCCCCACTCTTGTAACCACGATACATCAGGCTTCTTGCCTGTCCAAACTTCCTCAGGTGTGACATTGTTAAGAGCACGTGTGGGAGACCGGTTTTTAAGGTAGGCTGCATATGATACTGCTTCAGGCCAAAGTGACTTTGGAAGTTTATGCTGGAACAGCATAGCGCGTGCGTGTTCCACAAGGGTACGGTTTACCCTTTCTGCTATTCCATTCTCTTCTGAAGAGTGAGGGGCTGTTGTCTTTATCCTTATGCCATGTTTTGCACACCACGTACGCACTGAATCATTTAGAAATTCATTTCCTTGGTTGCATCTGATGGCTTTCAGGTCTTTCCTAGTTTGGGTTTTAATGTGCATCCTATATTTTTTGAGTTCAGCAACAGTCAATTCCTTGGTTTTATTCTTTAAGAAGTGTATCACGGTTCTTCATGATTTCTCATCAGTTAGGCCCATGTAATATTGTATCCCGTGTACTCCCGTAGTTCGGGCTGGCTCCCATAGATCAATTGAAGTCATGTCGCCAATTTGGTCAAACGTCACATTTGATTCTTTTGGGAAAGGGGTTACGTGTTGTTTAGCTTGTATGCAAGCTTCACATTGATTTTCACTATCTCCTCCACTAACCTCCATTCCTTTGACCATGTCTTTGTTCTTCAGGAGTTTTACGGATCGCAGATTCATATGTCCGAAGATTCAATGCCATTCCTCCCACGTGTGATACTAAAGCTGTGTCCAAGCTAGGGTAGATTACTGATGCTTCTAAGCTGTATAGTCTGCCAGCTTTGGTGGCCCAAATAACTTCCTTTTTCGATTCTGGGGCATGCACATGTAACAAGTTTCCTTCAAACGTGATGCCAAAATTAGCATCTGTCATCCGACTGATGGATATGAGATTGAAGGGTGCAGAGGGTGTGTGGACGATGTTTTTCAGGGTTACAGTTTTTGATTCATTTCCGACTCTGCATAATAGCTTAACTGTGCCTCGACCCATCCCAGAAGTGCTTCCAAAGCCATTGATCTTGTGTCCCGGTGTTGCAGTGTATGACAAAAAACAATGTCTATCATGGAAAATATGTGACGTACATGTGCTGTCGGCAAAAATAGAATCTGAAGTGGGTACAACGGCCATAGCAACATCATTTTTTGCAATGGTGGAAACAAAAGAATAATCATCTGCCGAGGCTTGATGAGCCTGATCATTCTTCGATGAGTCCTTCAATTGGTTTTTGTGTCCATGCCACTTCTTCTTCCCTTTTGAATCTGAGTTTTCTCCAGACTTTTGTTTGGGACAGTGTTTGGCTATATGCCCTTTCTGTTTGCACTCGTAACAGATTACATTTGGGTTGTATTTCCCTGCAAGTGCTGTGTCACTATTTTGCGACCTAATTTGTTGGTCCTCTTCAAGTATCCATGCAATTAGCTTACTACTCTCCTTGAGAGTAGCCGTGTCGACTGACGAGATAAAAGGATCCCATGTATCCAGCATTGAGGTGAGTAATGTGATGCTAAACTCTTCATCACTAATCTTTGATCCTAGGGCCACAAGTTCCTCGACCAGTCCTTTGAACATTCGTATATGCTCCTCGATGTTCCCTCCATCCTTGCACTGCGTTTGGAATAGTCTCTGTCATACAGTTACGACTCCTATGGCTCCACGCGCTTTGTACATCGACTTTAGCATATTCCACGCATCTTTAGACAACGTCAATCCAGCTATGTATATGAGCGGGGCATCTCCTACGCATAAACGTATGGCTGACAAGGCCTTCCTTTTTGACTTCCAAGTTTTACGGTCTTTGACCTTTGATTCGTCGGTCGGATATACGATGGTGCCGTCAACATAATCCAGTAAGTCCAAATTTGTTAAGATGTCTATCATCTTAATTTTCCATACCGCGTAGTTTTCAGCGCCCTTTAGCGCATTGATGCAATGAAGCAAAGATGTTTCGGAGGACATGTTGATCTGGGTGAGTCAAGTCATTTGTTTCTAGGAGAGTATGTGTTTCTTATTTAGTTATGGCCAGGGCCCATAACCAGTTGAAATACTAGGGAATAGGATCACTGTATTATCATCATACCATAGGGATAATATACATATTGTACAGTATTGCTAGAACATTCGTGATGAACAAGAGAAAGCGCAAGCACTAACGAGTGTGTATTGTTGGCCACCGTTATACCAAGCTAATGATTTTGGATTGATTCTAGTTGTTTCTCCAACTTGTAATTTCAAGTCTTGTCACTGTTTTTCTGACCTCTCCAGGAATGTCTGCGTGCTGGAATAACAACAGAGGACCTGACAAGAAGCAACCTTCAATTAATGAGAGGACATGCCTATTCAAGTTGCAATCGGCATGAATTGATCAATTTCAAGGCGTCTCCCAAATCTACCGCTGCAGTGAAACCAGGAATACTGCATTGTATTCATGGTCCATTGGATTGAAAGACAGAAGGTAGTCAATGTCAAACAGGCCACTCTCCACCTGAACCTTCTGCTGTCTTCAGGTTATAAAATCAAATTTCAATTTCTCTCCGGACAGGACAAATTAATGTTCTGATTGTTCATATCCAGAAATTCTATAGAGGATATTTCGTCAGTGTTGGGATCAATGCAGTAAGTTAAACTATTGTTAAATCGATGTTCTAACACTCCTCATCAAACAGATCTCTATTATCCAACAAGCTCAGAAACAAGTCATTTTATGGAGGCTGTTGCGTCAAGCCCTCAACTGAAAGCGTTTGGTTCAACCTCAAACAATCATCTGTGGGACGAGTATGTCTTGAAGCTCGCTGACTTACCAGAGATCCCTACCAACACGTGGGCGGATAGCGTGAGCTTTTATAGCAACAACACTCATTCTAACGAGCACGAAGGCAAACATGGTGATAGCAAATGGCCAACTTTGGGAGTTCCGGAGCGCAAAATATATACTATAGTCAGTGAGGACCAGGAAGAAGACCTTCCTGAGGTATACGTACCCAATTCTCTTGAAATAGTACATTGCTCTCATTCAGAGTTCCACAAGGATAAGTCTGATGATGCTGCAATTGAAGGGCTTTTCTCAAGCTGCTTGGAAGAACTCGGCAGCTATGCTGGGGAATACGATTTTGAACTGGAGATTGACGATCCTGAAGCATTTCTGAGACGAGTTTGTGAGGTGCTTTCAGAATATTTGATCGATCGTACAGAAGCCTCGTCACCTGGGGAGTATTCTTAAAGCTGCACAAGCTGGAGTCAGAGCCAGGCATGGCTCAGAATGCATGGTCGTATTTGTGTGTTCCATTATCCTGCATCATGCCTGTTCTTTTATATCTGGAATGTAACAAACCATCTCTTCCTGAGCATGTACTATTCTCAACATCAGATCAATGTATATCAAGCGATTGTCATTGTAGTATGATGAGGTGCAAAACTCTAGGGCCATTCCTATATCAGTTATGGTATAATACTTGTTCCCCTCACTCGCAAACTGTCGAAAGACAATCTGTTCTCTAGTCGTTTGTGCATCACCAGAGTGCACTCGCATGTAAGGTACTCATACTTGAAGACCCAAACAACTCAAAATCTTCTGAGGTCCCTCCTGGTGCCACCAATATAACCGCTAGATCCTTCTGGATCCTCTGCAGCACTTTTGTCAGATGCGCCGGGCCTGCCTGCTAGTCAGACAATATCTGCAAAACCACTGGTGAGCACAACAACCTAATAAAAAAAAGTCATGGAAACATACTTGTGCGATCTGTGCTAGCCCTTCCTCATCCACAACCGCCCATTCACCGCCATTTCCATTTCCATCCCGTCCCTTCTCTGCAAAGGCTCCCACAGCCCCAATAAGCGCCCATAGCTCGTTTAGCTTCTCCAATAACCGCCCCAGACGCACCTCATCCTCAATCTTCTCAAGTTTCCCTCTGAGCTGCTCCTCTTCTGGCCGAATTGCAGATGAACAAATTGCAGGGGTTAATAGATGTAGGTGCTGTGCAAAGGCAAGTGTCAGGGGACTCCTCATCTCTCTCCTTTTCTTGTTCTTTATTTCCTTTTCTTACCCTTCTTTTTCTTTCTTGTCTATCTTTTTACCTTTAGTATAGTTCTCCCTTACCTTCTTTTACTGGTTCTGTCTGCTCTAGCTTACCTAATAAGCTGCATGTGATCCAGTAAATACCGAGTCACATGCCAAAGCTGCATGTGATCTGGTAACTACCAAGTCACATGCCATGTCCGAGTTTTTCACTACTTAGGTTAAGGTTAGCCACTTTGTTGATTTGTATAGTTGTTTCCCATGCTTCTGAAGCCTCAGAAGCGTCAGTCCTGGCATAGAGAATCCTTAGACTTGTTCTCTTTGGATTTCCCTCTGCCAAGTGAATAGTTATTGTTGTATTACCTATATATACTTTGGATTTCCCTCTGCTAGCTGTGTGACTGAGCCATAGCCTCCAGAGTCAGATAACACGTCAAGGCGCTTTTTCATGTCCTGATATAATGAAAGGGGGTTCGAGATGAGAAGAATTACGAGGGGCAGAAGATGCACTGTTAGACTGTAACGTTTTGCCTAAAATGGAACATGTTGGAATTGCACTCGACGAATCAGTTGGACTACCTGTCCCATTAGAACAAACATTGTTACTATACTTGTCAAAGGGTTGGTGCAGCGAGAGGTGCATAGCATACATTATGTAATTATGTAAACTACATTGTGCCACCCGTCGTTGGCTATTAACAAGTCTTTTGTCGCATTCATCTTTCATCGGTCAGTGTTTCCGTGTTCATGGCTCTCTTTTTTGTCCTCTATGATCAGCTTTTGAGTGCCTATCTTTAACAGGTTATGGGCCCCACCTGTGCATTGACTCAAATCAGTTTTTATCTTTTGCTTAAAATTTTCACCATCCCTTCCACTGACTATGGCACCTTCCCACTACAAGATGCTTTGCACATTCAACTCAGACAACAAGTTCAATGGCTCAAATTATGATACTTGGGTTACAGAGCTTGAGATGACATTCATTGGACATGATATTTTGGCACACATCAAGGGTGAGACCTCTTGCCCCGATGATTCTTCTGGTGCTGCCATTTGGTACAAGGATGATAGTCAGCTCGTGCCACCCTTTATAAAACCATCTCCTCCACCAACATCATCCATGCCCATTTCAAGAACACCACTCCTGCTCAAACTGCCAATGCTGTTTGGACCACTCTCAAGAATGAATTTCAGAAGGACACCCGTGCAAAACGCTTTGAACTCAAACGTCTTTACAATCCCATTCATGACATTGAAAAACCGGTCTCAGTATACATTCAGGACATCATCTCTGCCTATGAGGCCCTCACTGCTCTTGGCCATGCTCCTGCTACTGTTGATGTGGTTGACTCCATCCTCATGAACCTTCATTCCAACTTCTCCATTGTTCACACTCTCCTCACCACTCAGGCAGATGAGCCCACTCTTCCTACCATAAAGAAGATTCTTACTGATCAAGAGGACATATGAACTGCTCTTAACCCAGACGCAGTGGAGGAAGTTGTGGCAATGTACGGTAGGACAAAGAAGAAGGAGAAGGTCACTCAGGCTGATTCAGATGATGAGGGGCCACAGAGATATGACTGGCTCAACTCACAGGGCAAAGACGCATGCCATTGTTGTGGTCTTCCTGGACACCGCTCCTCTCAATGTGTCGCAGACATGCCTCCAAAGATCAAAGACAAAGTCATTCATGCAGCCAAGAAACATTGTCATCATCGCAAATGTTCCTCATCTACCTCCGACTCTGACATTGCTGCCGCAAAATTTGCTTGTGATTTACATGTTGCCTCTGACTCTGACAGCTCTGACTCTGACGATGATAAGCCCATTCATGCTATGTCCACCAGAGATTTTGCACATATCCTCACCCATGCAACTACGGAACGTGAACATCGGCAGCAGTTAGGCATGAGCAAGAAAGAATGGCAGAACAGCAAGACTTGTCTCAACATGTAATAAAGTTTTGGTTGAGTGGGGGAGTGTAAGGGCGACCTCTGGAGGCTATGACTCAGTCACACAGCTAGCAGAGGGAAATCCAAAATATATATAGGTAATACAACAATAACTACTCACTTGGCAGAGGAAAATCCAAAGAGAACAAGTCTAGGGATTTCTTATGCCAGAAGTGACGCTTCCAAGGCTCCAGAAGCATGGGAAGTAACTGTATAGCATGACAAAAGCCACAATAAAATTTATAATCTAAAAAAGAAAAATCTCCAAAAATAATCAAAAACTCGAAAATTGCCATTGCTAAAGGTCATGCACATGTCTCATGTGACTTGCTTAGTAATTTGAAGGCTAGCCTTGAGATGACTAAGCCTCTGGATACTTACTAAGCCTCTGGAAGTGTTGGTTACACTTGTTTGAATGATAACTAAAGAACCAGAGCATCTCAAGGGCTGAGAATAGTACCAATAGATAGTGTTGAAAGAATAGAAGCAGTAAAGTAAAAGAGTGACAGCAGAAATAGAGAAATAAATAGAGGAAAAATGAAAGAAGAAGGAGTGGAAGAAGGGAGAAATGAGGAGTCCCCTGACATCACCTCCCCTCTAGAGTGCGGCGTCTCGACGTGCTGGGTAGAAGTAATTTTGGACAGCCTGGTCAACATTGGAAAGAGAGTAGATGCCTTTGATTGCCCAGGGAGCATTAGGGTGCTGTTGGTAGAATTCCTAGACTAAGGCAGGAGCATGGACATTTTCTTGTGGCTCCCAAGAGATGTCTTCAATTCCATAGCCCTTCCACTTGACCTTGAACTGAAGCTTGTTTCTGAAGAGTTGACTGTCTAGGATCCGTTCCACTTCATACTCTTCCCTGTTGTCTACAAGAACTGGTGGTGGTGGCGGCTGTGGACGTTGACCTGGAATTGGATCATCTGGTGCAGGAGAAAGCTTCACCACATTGAAGACTGAATGGAGCCAGCTCATTCTACTAGGCAGCTTGAGTCAATAGGCTAGAGGGCCTACCTGCTTTACTATAGGAAAGGGTCCTAGACGGCGATGAGAGAGCTTCTGAGAAGGTCGAGTAGTAGCAATGTCAGAGGCATCCAAATAGACTCGATCTCCAGGCTTGTACTTGGGGACTGGAGTTCGTCCACGATCATAATAGTGGGTCATGTTGTCCTTTGCCTTAGCTAAGGCTGCCTTGGCTTCCTCTTGGGCAGCCTTCATCTGATCTAGGAACTCATTGACAGCTTCATTCTCTGAAGGTTGTCCACAAGGCTCAAAACCCATCCGAGGGTGTCGACCAGTGTCCAGAAAGAAAGGAGACATCTGGGTGGCAGCATGTACATGATTGTTGTATTGGAACTCCGCCTCTGGTAATAGGTCATCCCAGTCATCCTGTTGTTCATTGCAGAAGAGCCAAAGATACTGTTCTAGCTCTTGGTTGACATGCTCGGTCTGGCCATCAGACTGAGGGTGATAGGCAGTGGAGGTGTGGAGTTTGACCTGGAGGAGGCAATACAGTTCTCTGGTAAACTCTGCCACAAACTGAGGTCCATGGTCTGAAACATAGGCATCTGACAATCCATGGAGTTTCCAGACATGCTTCCGATACAGGTTAGCAGTGCTCATGGCAGAGCAGGTGGTGTGTGTTGGGATGAAGTGGGCCCACTTGCCACAGAGATCTACTACCACCATGATTGCATCATATCCATGAGCATCTGGTAACTCGACAATGAAGTCTACTGAGGCCACACTCCAACGCTCAGCTGGGATAGGCAAGGGATGAAGTTGTCCCATGGGAGGCTGACGACAAGGTTTAGTTTGCAGACAGAGATTACAGGTGGAGGTGTAAGAGCCAATATACCGTGACATCTGAGGCCACCAGTAATTCCGAGAGACCAGCTCCAGTGTCTTCCATCTGCCAGGATGGCCTGCAATCCGAGAATCATGATGCTGCTTGACAATCCGCCTCCGGAGGTCAGGTAGGTTGGGAACATAAATGTGCCCCTGGAAGGTGAGAAGACCGTTCTTCAAAGACCACTCATCAGTGCGGACTGACTTTACTCCAATTCTCTCTTGAGCATGCAAGGCCAAAGCAGCCTTGGCTACCAGATCTTCTTGAGCACCCTTCTGGTTACTTTGATGGATGTCTTGAAGGATGCCTACTTCTTCTCCCTGGCCAACTACACCCTCTAGAGCACAGATGGCAAAGAGCTCTGGCTTCAGAAGTACAATATTGTCATTGTCGTTAGCTCCTGAACCATGATCAGCTCGCCTAGAAAGTGCATCCAGCTTGCCCATGCTTTGCCCAGGTTTGTGGTGCAATGAAAAGTCAAAGTTGGCCAGATACAAAGACTATCAAGCCTGTTGGCAGTTAAGTTTCTTGGCCGTCCGAAAGTACTCTAAGTTCTTGTGATCAGTCTACACCTCAAACTTATGCCTGGCACCCTCAAGGAAATGTTGCCACTCCTCAAATGACCAAATGATAGCCAACATCTCCTTGTTGTGGATTTCATAATTGCGCTCCACGGCATTGAGACTCTTGGAGTAGAAAGCCACAGGATGCCACTTACCATCCTCTTTTGACTGCTGAGAGAGGACGGCTCCAGTAGCAAAATCTGAGCTATCGGCTTCCACCTGGAAGGGAGAGTCATCATCTGGGAATAGGAGGACAGGCTTTGAAGTGACCGCCTGTTTGAGGGCATCAAAGGCAGTCTGCTGTGCCGCATCTCAGTGCCAAGGAGTATCCTTAGTGGTGAGATCAAAGAGGGACTGGGCATGGTGTGAGAAGTCCTGAATGAACCTCCAGTAGAAGTTGGTGAAGCCCAGGAAGGCCTGAACCTCCTTCTTGTTCTTGGGCTCTGGCCACTCTGCTACACTGGGTCCATCTCAGCCATTCCATGAGAAATGATCAGTCCAAGGTATTCAACCTTGGTCTGCTCAAATTCACACTTCTCTGGCTTGAGATAGAGCTGGTGTTGGCGGAGACGCTCTAGCACGATGCGTGTAATCCAATGATGCTCCTCTAAAGTCTTGGTATAGATGAGAATATCATTAAGATATACACACACAACACCTTCTGCTATGAGGTCTCGGAAAATGTCGTTCATCATGGTCTAGAAGGTGGCCAGGCTATTAGTGAGGCCAAAGAACATCACCAGAGGTTCAAAGAGTCCACGATTTGTTCGGAATGCTGCCTTCCACTCATCACCTTCTTTGATGCGCACATTGTTGTAGCCCCAGCGGACATCCAACTTGGTGAAATAGCGTGCACCTCGGAAGTTGTTGACAAGTTCTGAAATGAGTGGTAAGGGGTAGCAATTCTTCACAGTCATCGCATTCAAAACTTGATAGTCTTGAACCAGACGTAGAGAACCATCCTTCTTCTTAATAAAGAAGACTGGGGAGGCCATTGGAGACTTTGAGGGACAGATGCGACCAGAATCTAAATTCTCCTGCAAGAAGGCATCAAGCTCATCCTGTTCTCGGAGGGAGAGAGGATAGACCTTGCAGCTGGAGGGCTCAGCATTGGGTGTGAGCTCAATAGCATGGTCCCACTGCTTGCGCTCTGGCAAGGAGTCAAATGATGCCTTGGAGAAAACGTCCTCAAAGTCGTGCAGGTGATAAGGAACTGCATCCCGGAATGACTTAGGAGCAGAGTTAGTGGCAAAAGCCTGCTGCTGGGAAGTAATTTGGCTGGCTCTAATCTCTGCCACAGTTGGAGGAGGTCGTAAACTAGTTGCATAAATCCTATCACCTGTTTCAATGACCTCGTCTGGGGACTCTGAGTCAGGAGCACACACAAATTCACCCTCACATCCATCTTCCATCTGGGCTTCACTCACTACACCTCAAACGTCCTCATAGAGGGCCTCTCTATGAGGGAACGCCAAGGGAGGAGAATCCAATAAGTCAAGGTCTGCAAAGGGGAGGTGTCCAACTCAGCAAGCATGTATAGCAGCGCGCTCACAGACTGAGGCTTTGCGCTCCTCTCTAATCTTCTTGGCACATGTAGAACACCGTCAGGGGCAGCAGCTCATACTCACTTTACCCTTGGCCCAGTCAATTTCAGGGTTGTGGTCACGTAGCCAGGAGAATCTCAGTATCATGTCCTGCTTTCCTAGGCTGGTGACCACAAAGACAGCATGCTCAGAATGAGTCTGGTAACGAAGGACTAAATCCACCACTGAGCGGATGGATCCAGCTTCGTTGAGTGTACCATCAATGTTATAGACTGGAGTGGGACAAGAGAGAGGCCAAGTAGTGAGTTGGTGTTGTTCTATATAGCGAGTATCAAGGAAGAGTCCAGTGGCACCACTGTTTAGAAGAGCTACCATGCTCCAAGTCTGCTGAGTATCAGTTGTCTCAATCTCTACATTGAGACGCAGAGAGTTAGGAGAGGGAGTGGAGGCAACAACATAGCGGCGATGGAGGCGTTGTTCTCAAGCTGGGACACATGGGCGTCAGACAGAAGGAGGAGGAGAAGAGGTCTTAGCTGAGGCCTTAACTGAGGGGGTATTTTGTATGTTGGAAGGGGCGCTTACAGTTTCAACCAGAGAATCATTGACAAGAAGAGATATATTGGAAGATTCTACTGGTAGACATGCAAACTAATTAGTGCCAGGCGGCGGAGGCGTACAACTCATCCGTTGCCCTACTGAAAACCCTCCTCTGTAGAACCTAAGGACTCATCCAAAGATTCCACTACAGCCTCCACAGAACCAACAGACTTATCCAAAGGTTCTGCTTTGATCTGTGCATCTGGGGAAGAGTTTCCCTGGGCATTTCTAGCAGCTAGGAGCTGGAGAAGGAGCTCTTCCTGCTCTACAGCTGAGAGATAGCGCACCTCCAACCCCTGAGGGCAATATCGAGCAAAGTGACCAGGCTTTCCACAGCGACAACAGAGGAGAGGGAGAAAGGAGCATTGACAAGAGGCATCAACATCCATGGGAACTCCCAGAGGAAGAGGACGTGTGGCAGGTACCTGAGCTGGGGCTGGAGCACAAAATGAAAAGGAATGGGAGATGGAAAGATAAGCAAGTAAAGGCACATGCAAGGTGGAGCAAGAGGTAGTTCCTCGGTGGAGCTCATGCCTTAACTCCATGAGCTGCCACTGGTCACGTGCTACCTGATACCAAGACTCAATACGCACGTTGTCAGGTTGTCCTTTGGCCATGCTGTCAATCCAATCCATGAAAGAGGGGAGGAGGCCATCTCGGAAGGTGAGACAGAGCTGAAGACCATCTGGATAGCCAGTCTGTTCAACCAGAGCTCAGAAGGAGTCAATGTACTCATCTAAGGTCCGCTTTCTCTGTACATATCGATGGGGGTCTCGGAGAGTAAGGGCTGCCACCTTAGCAGGGTCCAAGGGAAAGAACTCAGTTTGAAACTCCTTCTCGAACTAATCCCAGCTTCCAAAGCTCTTTACTCCTCCAGGACGTCAAAAAACTCGTAGTGCGTATGTCGAAGCTCGTCCAGACTTCATGTAGGAAAGAACCCAGGCAATCTTGAGAGCATCAGAAGGAAAGGCTTCCCCACTGAGCTGAAGGTAGATGATACATGACTGCAGGAATCGCTCGCCCATGGCTCGGTGCTGGACGAGGAATATTGGCATGAACAGGGAGAGAGGCCCCAGAGCAAGGGACTGGAGGTGTGTCAGCCCTAACTGGAGGTGCCTGAGGAGGGGTAGGAGTAAGAAGGAGGTGCTCTAAGAGGGCCTGAAAGGACTGTTTGTGGCCTGACATAATCCAGCAAGTTCGGTGGTGTGGAGGGTGAGGGAAGCTTGAGTGGTCTGCACCTGAGTCTCCAGAGCAAGCAAGCGACCCCAGGCATCATCCTGAGGGGCAGAAGCGTCCAAGAGAGGTCCTGAGGGGGCTGGTTGGGTCATAGAAGCAACAGAGGGGCAGGGGGTAATCCAGTGGGGGAGTGACCTAAAGAGACAAGAGAGGGCTCAAGCAGGCTAAAGGAGGCTCCCAGACCGAAATCTAGAGACTTGTTCTGCTGTAAGGGCGACCTCTGGAGGCTATGGCTCAGTCACACAGCTGGCAGAGGGAAATCCAAAATATATATAGGTAATACAACAATAACTACTCACCTGGCAGAGAAAAATCCAAAGAGAACAAGTCTAGGGATTCCCTATGCCAGGAGTGATGCTTCCAAGGCTCCAGAAGCATGGGAAGTAACTGTATAGCATGACAAAAGCCACAATAAAATTTATAATCTAAAAAAGGAAAATCTCCAAAAATAATCAAAAACTCGGAAATTGCCATTGCCAGAGGTCATGCACATGTCTCATGTGACTTGCTTAGTAATTTGGAGGCTAGCCTCAAGATGACTAAGCCTCTGGAAGCGTTGGCTACACTTGTTTGAATGATAACCAGAGCACCTCAAGGGCTGAGAATAGTACCAATAGATAGTGTTGAAAGAATAGAAGCAGTAAGAGAGTGACAGCAAAAATAGGGAAATAAATAGAGGAAGAATGAAAGAATAAGGAGTGGAAGAAGGGAGAAATGAGGAGTCCCCTGACAGGGAGGGACTTCAATTCAGTGGAGGGTTCTTTTTCTGACACTCGGCACCTCGTCTCCAAGTGGGGGTGTCAAAGGTTAGTGCAGCAAGAGGTGCATAGTGTACATTACATAATTACATAAACTATGTTGTGCCACCGTTGTTGGCTAAAATTCTAGTCTTTTTGTCACATTTGTCTTTCATCGGTCAGCGTTCCCATGTCCATGGCTCCCTTTTTCGTCCTCTACGGTCAGCTCTCAAGTCCCTATCCTTGACAATCAAAACAGAGAAACTTACTTCCATTCCTAGAAGAAAAGTCTTCAAGGGACATAGTTAATGATCTACTATGGTCAGGGGCTCACCAGGCAACCTGTGTTTGTTTCGATCTTTCGTTAGCAAAAGATCACAAAACATCGATTGAACTCGAACAGACCTTGACTTTAACTTGACCCGTGCTCGCCGCGGGTTCTGCTATATCTTCCACACAAATGTCGCCTGGACCATAATATCTTGCCGCTTTCATAGGTAAAAGGTTTAATGGGTGATGCTTTTCGAAGATTAACTCGGTTTAGCAGAGCC
>QLOM01006155.1:0-11547 GCA_003313785.1 Termitomyces sp. MG148
GAACGTATAATTTGTAAGAGGGAAGGGACTATGATATCCACTTTGTCGAAGTCAAAAAAAGCAGAAGCAGGGAACGCAGAAAATCCTTACCATATAGACTCAGCGCTTCACCGCATCTCCTTATCACTGATGCCAAAGCTTCTCCGACACGGGTCCTAGTGTCCAAGTCGCGTTGAGTCAGAGTTGAAGCTTTGAGGCCATCCAACCCATCGGCATAATCTTTGACCAGCGCTCTCAGGACTTCTTTTCCAAACCTATCCACCATCGCAGCGAGGCCTTGCACGGCATTGAGAAACATATAAGAGTCATCATCCTGAACAGATTGCAGGAAGATTGACATTATTGCAGAAACCAAAGCATCGTCATTCAGCTTTGGATCGTTTGAACCCGGCACTGATGGGGTGACAAGTTGCCTGAGCAGGAGTAGTCCATGAGCACGAACAGGAAGGATTGGATCCTGGAGGAGCTTCAGAGCTTTTTGATATACATCCTGAGCGCTTTCTTCGTTTTGATTTCGTGATGGATACTTTCCTGAAGAGGTGGATGCTAACCGTACGGTCATAACCATCCTCGCTTCCCTAGCGAGCGGCCGTACTGCCTCAGAACCGTCCCGAGCGAGAGGTTCGAGGAGAGAGAAAATGTCATTCAGGATAGGAGCTGTACGAGCAGAGAGATCTTCATTGGCTGTGTCACATAAGCTTACGACCTGAACAGAAAGAGGTAAAGTGTACCTTCAAGAATTGAGAGCAGAAGGTTTACTGATGTCTCCATCATCTCACTGTCAAAATTGGTAGCCTCGGCCCCTGGAATGTCGTCATCGCTATCTCCCTCTTGAGAAAGCTCTTCGTCCTGAGGTACAACAATTTGTAAGTTGACACGTACACCAATGTTTTGATGCCGTTCGTCTCGTTTGCCAGATGTTGACGTTTGGGGCTCAAGAACGTGTTTGATAAAGGATAGCAAGTGTGTCGGTTTGCATAAAATGTTGGCCGAAGACTTTCCGTCGGTCAACTGTGCTTGCATCTGCATAATGACTTGTAGATAGAGTAAGGCTCTGGAAAATTCGATTAATTAACGGTGCCATTGCAGTGACCACAGAAAAACCTACTTGGCGGGATCTTCATCCTTGCCAATATTGCGATCACGATATGCCTCAAGTAATTTCACAAAGAGATCCGAAGATATATCGGCACGGTTAATTGCTTTAAGAAGATGTACAAAATGTGCAGGACCAGGATACAGGCCAAGGATGTTTGAGTCGATATTGTATTCGTTCTCCGCACTGTCCTTGAGATCCTCTGGTGTGAGTAGAGACAGCGGTTTGGGTGTTTCAGACCTTTACTCAGGTAATACTCAGTAATAAGTCTGAAGAAGCTGCAATAGACTGACTTATTGGTCCTATTGATATTGCCTTCAAGGTCTATCGTCCACTTGACTTCATCACTCTGTAGGATTGACCACAAAATGCGAACGCCGTCGGCATTGAGAACAATCTTCCCCCAGGTTATTATCAAGCCTCGCAGGGGCTCCCTCACAGAGGGATCTACCGTTTTGACATGGTCCATGTGATGAAGAAGAGAATACAGCGTCGGCACAATAGGTGAAAGTAGGGCAGAGATTAGAGTTGGTGAGGGATCCGCATTAGACACGAGCGTTATGAGCGTTGTTAGAGCTGAGGATACAGAAAGGGTTGCATCAAACGCCTCGCCACCTTCGCCACCCAAAAACTGGCCGAGAAGGATTGTACGTGTGGTTTTCGAAATAAGGTCTTGGTTTTCAAACTTAGTATCTACAGACAACATTCGAGAAATGACAAAAGCTGCTGCACGCTTGTTGGTCGCAGATTCTTGAGGAGCTAACAAGCCAACAATCTTTGGAATCACTTGATTAAAAAAGTCCTACATAGAACTCAGATTTCCTAAGGAATTCCTCGCGATGATAACGAACCTCTGGCCTCATGTTGACAGGAACTGTCAGGAAAACGCGAGTGATGTGTTGCAATTTTTCAATAGAAGAATCGTCAGCCGGGCAATCGTTTTCTCCAAATACTGCGGCGCATAAGCTCCGAACCCCTTGTGGCTTCAATAGCTGCTGTCCTAATAACTGAATGCATAGTTTCCGCACGTATGGGAGTGGACGCGGATCGGATGACAAGATACCCCCTAGCGCAGTAATCGTTTGAAAAGGCGTCAGACTGGGTGAATGTGTTAGAAGAAGTGAGCTGATAACGCCGAACAAACTCGCACTAATTCAAGAAACGCATTGTCATTGGTCGAGCAGCATCGAAAACAGGATAAAGATCAGAGGCAAGTGACTTTGGGAGCCACCCCAACAACATGCAAGGTTTCAGAAGACCCATTGAATGTTTCTCGAGGATTGTTGTTGTAATAAGAGTCTGCGGTACTCTCCCTTGAAATCCATCAGGGAAAACGAGACGGAGCAAGACGGCGGTCAGAGAAAAGATTGAGGCGTAATCTTCAGAAGGTGCAGTCGAGTGGACAATCTTCTGCGGTTGTACGACGGATGCCGTGTCCTTCCACGCGAGTACAACTCTTGCATAGAGAGGATCAATTCCCCATCGGAAGATTATAGAGAGTAATGTGTTCAATTCTCGCAGATCTCGCGTTCCAATTAACGGTGGTTGGTCGACACCTGGCTCTTCCTCTGCCCCAATGATTTCCTGAACCCTTGCGACAACGGAAAGTGCTTCCCGGGCCGTCAAAAGTTGAACACCTTCCAAGGAGGTCTCGCGAACTTGACGTCCAGTACCCAGACGAGCGTAATAATTAGATAATCGTTTGAGCAATACCGTTTTTAAGTCTGGTTCTGAACCCGTAGAGTCAATAAGACACGCGCCATCAGACAGAGCAATAGACAGAGCATTCATTTGCTCAACGGGATGAAGTGCAAGTTTAACACGACATTGAGGAGTGCTGGTGTGGTAGAGATCACTCTCAAGGAACCTTGTCACGGATCTAAAATTTGACAGACAAAATGTTTACACTCAGAAATGGTTGTCTCAAAACATGTACTGCAGTATATTGTCTTCCCCTCTCTTGCAATAAAATAAGTATCGCGTATGCGGGTAAGGTTAACTCCTGTTAACGGTCTTCCGAACTTATCTGGCATGTGATTTCCCGCCATTTCGACACTTCTGCAACTTCCGGCTGCCAATTAATTGAAATGTCCGTCCTTTCTCCAAACAACGCCGGTTTCCCCTCCCATCCTCTTCACACACATACACAATGAGTGATTCGGCTATCCATGCTGTTGCTGGCGCTGCAGGCGGTATGGCTGCAATGACTGCAACGTAGTAAGTCAGCTTCCACAACATCTGCTTGTTGGATCGAGTTTAATGTCTGCCAGCCCTCTCATCTTTATATCCACCCGAGCGGCCGTCGAGACGAAGAACGACAATAAGGTCTATCTGACATCACTGGGCTGAATTTAGTTTTGAACCTCCTTCCAGTCGTTCTACCGAATCCTCGTTGACACGATTAAACGCGAGGGTGTCCTCGGGCTGTATAGTGGATTGGACTCCAGCTTGTTAGGTATCTCGGTTACGAACGGGTGAGTTACCTTGATAAGCATGTCATATGCGGAGACTCATGACTTTCAAGTGTTTATTACTACTTCTATGAACGATCGCGTGGAATGATACTCAAGTCGCGTCAAGGCGGCAAAGGCTTGTCTGCACTCGAGTCAATCTTGGCGGGTTTAATTGCTGGTCTGTAATTCCGACGTCATCGTCACCGTTAATCTCATGGAGAACTCAGGGACGGCTACTACAATCATCAGCAATCCAATTTGGGTAGTGCAAACATCCCAAGCAGTCCGTACTCTCGACCAATCGAGCGGGCAGCCTGCCGCAACGCGTAAGCTCAGTTTCATTCAGACCTGTAAGAACATCATTGCCAAGGACGGCGTCCAGTCAGTCATTCTCAATAATTCATTCACGTTCTTATTCATCTAAGTGATCTAGGGCGTTTTGGCGTGGCATTGGCCCTGCACTGGTCCTGGTCATTAATCCAGTGCTCCAATACACTGTCTTTGAGCAACTAAAAAATTTGTTGATCGCAAGCCGGACAAAGAAACTTCGAGCGGCAGGGGCAGCTGCGTCCGTTGTAGCAATCCTCTCTGACTGGGACTTCTTCTTCTTGGGCGCGCTGTCCAAATTAGGTACGTCTGGAATACGTTTCCACTTTGCCCGTCTGTTGACTAATGTTTCCTCCTAGTCGCGACTGGCTCGACGTACCCGTACATGTGAGTCGTTGCCTCATCTACTTGAGGTCTTGAGTCACACTCACATGGAACATTAGTGTCATCAAGAGCAGACTTCAAGCTGGTCAAGCAAGCGCCCTCAAATACAAGTCCACGATCGATGGTCTGCTTACGATCCTGAAAGAAGAGGGTATCGGAGGTTTATACAAAGGTGTTGGCAGTAAGCTTTTGCAAAGCGTCTTGACAGCAGCCATCCTTTTCGCCGGGCAAAGGCGATTCTACGAAATGACGAAAAATGTACTGTCCTCATTGCTCCTTTCTGTCCATCCACTAAAAGACCTTGCATACATAGGCTATACGACCTCTTCAAAAGTGAAGACGTCATACCATAATCGATGTAATACAATACCTATTAGAAACCTACATATGTATATACCGAGGAGAAAAAATGTGAACCATCTTCTAATCTTCATATCTCGCGAATTTGGTTTCATGTCATTAGAACGAAAAAAAAAGACCTTGCACAAATTACAAAGGTGTCCCAGCCTCCAATGTTGCCAGAAGGGCTTTCATCTCGTCCACATCTTTGTTCAATCCGTTAGTACTACCCCCGGACTCAATCTTTCCAGCTGCCCCATATCCACCCCCGTCAGATGAAGTTAATTTACCATCGTCTTCCAAGAGCCATTTATCGAGCTGTGCGACTATCGATCGAGCTTTCAGGCGGAAATGAGTGCGAATGATGTCAACAAATGGTTCAGGAGGAGCCTTCAAGTTTCCCAGCATCTGAAGAATTTTTAGTTACATGTGAAAGGTAGTAGATGAGTACCAACCGCAGTTTTTACGACCATACGGCGTATATTAGCGGAATCTATCCAAAAATTCAAAAACGATGTTCGAAGCCTTGAAATTTACTCACATGCACGAGACGCCGCAGAGCCACCTTGATTTGCCCAGCCAGGTTCATTCAAATATGGTTCTTCGCAGAGTATCATAGATTGTATGGAAATCAGGACCTTCGCTCGAAGCATTAGAATAGTGGGGCGGGCATATATCTGAATAACACACTTGCAGCAATGTAGACCTTCCAGCAACCCAACCGGGGCCACTCCACGTTCCCAGCAAAGACAAGCAGACCTTTCCATCCTGTTTATCGGTTAGTAACAGAGTTTCGAGTACAAAGAAAGCATGAAACGTCACAGCATAGAGATTAGGGTTGAATCGGAACTTTCCACCATTCGTCTAAGAAACACCGTCGGTCTCTGATATAATTTTATGCATTCAAAGGCTCACTGTCATATACTTGACGTTTGGCGGCGATTGGTTGTAAGTCGATCCCAAAAAAATGTCAAAGAGGTAGCTGAGGGTTTCGTCTGAGGGTGAACAAATACATGGCAGAAATGGGAATATACCATCCATTATAGTAACTTGAAAGTCATGTCAGTAAAATTTGTCATAAATTGGAAGAAAGACGTACGGAGTGCCTTCTGGGCCGGTGATCAAAGCCTTGATGACATCAACCCGAGTCTCGTCCACTCGTAGGAAGATGGATGAATTCCAAGCAACGGGCAAATTGGTTGTGAGAATAGCGAGCTACAGATGTCGTTGATTTCAGGCGAACCATGACGGACAAAGACTATTTTACCTCTTTGGCAATGGCGAGGGACCGTTTCGGGATATCAGAACTGGCCAACATGCGAGCTTCGTTGTTAAAATAGAACTTGTAATGCGGTGGCGCCTCCTCATTTCCATTGGTCGGAACAGTCAGGTCGCAATACCTGAATCTCACTCGCGACGCCCATTCTATATAAGCCTTCTGCGCGCTCTCCTCCGTTGTACCGGCGTCAATTTGGAACGGAGTTGATGAGGATGAGGACGTGAAAACTTTGGGTAGGGAAGCATGAAGACGCTCAACAAATGCATCGCCCTTGGTTTCGCGCAACGACCGGTCAATTGCGTTTGCCGTAGTCAATATACGATTGCAGAATTCGAATAGTTTTTGGTTTTCGTCAGAGAGTTCCTGTGTCTGTTCCTTCGCTTTCCCCTTGAGATCCACAGTCATCCGCTTTTGTTCCTCCGTCAACTCTTCATCAGAAGCTTCCTGGGGCTTGGTACCCTCCAGACCTTTTAAAGCTGCTTGAGCCTGAATGGAAATGCCTTCCAACAGCTCACGTGGGCTTAAACTTCCCTCATACACGATCGTACGTTCACGAATGCTAGAATTCGATTGAGCTGGAGACTTCTTCACTGTTACGCCCTTGACAGATACGACGACCATAATAGGCATAGCCATCATACTTGCAAGGGCTTCGTGACTTGAAATGGTCTACAGCGGCGGGTGTGAGCGAAGCTCAGATTAAAGCGCATGACCTTACCTCCAGCCAACGAAGTAGTTCAAAGTAGAGGACCGAACGATCAGACATGTCAGCAAGAGAATCGTTTCTGAGAAGTGTACTGCAGATATAATTGAACCGTCTCCGAAGATGAGCCAAGGCAGTCGGGTGCACCAAATAGTCGCTTGTCCGACCACCTCCTTCGCGATGGATATTTGGAAGATAGACACGAATTTCACTCAAAAGCTTGCCGATCTTTTCATCTTTGGCATGTTGCATTGCTTGTGCTTCCAATTGGCCCGTGTTCTGTCAATGTCAGTGAATTAACTCGAGAAAAGCAGATACAAGACTCACATCTTCCTTCATTTCGCCTGCATATCCAACGCCTCCGACCTGTTTCTTCTTCGTTCCCGGTAATGACCCATAATACGCAACATCTTCGTCATCAAGGTCTAAAGAAGATGTCTGATCGGTCTTTCGGCGCTTGGGCGTTCTCGAGTTCTGCTCCTTAATCTCTCGAGGTTCGTGAATCTGCTCGATGAACGACTGTTCGAGCATTGCAAGGCCGATACCAAGGATAACACCTTGTAAACTCGAACAATGGAACAAGGCGTCGTGTTCGCCGGCCTCAGGGCGCTTGACCTTGTCACCAGCCAAAGATTCACCACACGCTAAACAAAACTCGGAATTGCAAGCCTTGCATGTCTGTCCGACTACCTTCCGTAGTTGTTCTATGTATGTCGAGAAATCGGGCTGAACGTGGTGGCACTGATAGTTAGCAGGCTGGGTAGTATGCTAACCAACTCACGTAGAACGCAAAAAAGTCGTACTTGTTACGCTTCACTGAAGTTCCACAGTGAGGACAAGGACATTCCCCCTGGGTCAACTGAGAATAGAGACTGAACAAGAAAGTTTGCTCTCCACCCTCCGGGCAGCCTTTCATCCATTCTCCTTGAGTCATGAGCTTGACTTGTTGCCCATCGAAACCAGGAACGTGAACGACCTCTGGTTGCTCTTCAACTTCGATTACTTCCTCTTTTCGATCCTTAGAGAAGAATATGCCTAGCAAAGCATTAAACAGTAGCAGATGTTGTTGTAAACGGCAGATCCGTACCAGCATAGGGATCAACATCTACTACTGCCTGACCACCAGACGGCCGAGCCTCAAAGTCAGAATCATAGTCGATGTAGTCCGCTTCTGCGATAAATCAATCAACTTAGACCCATTAAAGAGTGAATCAGAGGCGTGTTACCATCATCATCCTCTGGAGCATCATCTGAGCCCATATCGTCATCTACATCATTTGGAGTCTATGCATCGCGCGCATAAACCTCTAGTCAGTACATTTAGAACAGCCACACGCACTGCAGGGGGTGTTCGTTTAGATTCGCTAGTTGACGCCATCGCACTATCTTGGTCGTCCATCACGCCGTCAAATGCGCCTTCGAATATCTTCTCCGCTGCCTGCATTACATCTTTGTACTGACGAAGTGCCGCCCGGGCTTGAGCGGGAGTCGCGCCCTTGTGCGATCCGCGCGTTTTCAGTGTGGATAGAACCCGACACGACGAGGGTAGCTCACCATCTCGACTAGCTGCTGCACTTCCGCCTGCATGATGGATGAAACAGTCTCTCTTCGTCGTGGGCGCTCAAGGGAAAGTCACGGCGCTCCGATGGAACTGGATAAGAAGGAACAAGTCTGCAAGTGTATGTATGTAAAGTGATGGACGCATACATAGCAACAACTAGTCGGTCACATGGAACATCCTGGATCATCCACACCGCCTCAATGTACTCCTTAACCTCATCTGGTGTGCATTTATCTTTGGATCCGCATGAATGGAATCGAGCCCAAGAGTGTGTTAACAAGTCGAGCTTAAGGAAAAGAGACTGGCCACCAGTAGTGGTTGTTTGGGCCGCATACATGCATGCCAACCCTGGGATACACTCGTTGGCCCAAAAACACTCTTTAATCTAAATGGGACCAGAAGCAGATACCTCGCGTAGATTGCCACTGTTGTATGTGACAAGTGACTTCCGAACCCACAGGAGTGGCGCCGACCAGGCGGCCCTCGAGTTGGTTGCAGACAGACGAGGGCCACATCTTCGGCATTGTCAAGAGAAACAATAACTTATCTTTCACCAGTATTGGCCCCGGGCGCTGCTTTCGACGACCAACCAAAAGAGACAAAGATGGAATTCCTCGCGTGTCCACAAGTGGCTCTACCGAGAAAGTCGGCAGGGCGTATAAAACGTCGGTCTCTGACACATGACGCATAACCCACGAGCCGAACTACACACTTACCTCCAGACAAGCAAAAAAAAAACATGGTCTCCCGCCCCGCCAGCAGCGCATCCCCATCCCCGAGTCTCACCCTCTCCAAAATCTACAAAGCCGCCGTGTCCACCCCCCTTCCAACACGCGACGACATCCTCAGTCTCCTCCTCCAGCCCAGCACGACGCCCGCCGATCTCCACGCAATAACCGCGCTCCTCCAAGCCGCAGCGGCAGTCTCCCGCCTCCCCACATTCAGAGCCCTCCAACTCTCCGACACCACCCCGCGCCACTGCGTGCGCTGCCACGCTTCCTACACCGATGCGCGAAACACACACGGCGCGTGTGTCGTCCCGCACGTGTTCAATAATCACCAATACATCTGGCTCCAGGGGAGTTTGTACGCGACGGCCGGGTGCTGCAGGCGCATTGAGAGGTTTGTCAGTCTGATCGGGCAAGGTGAGGACGAGCGCGCGCGTCTTGTGCAAGTTGGAGACGGCACGTGTTATCGTGGATACCATACGGAAGACGTGGAAGAGGTCGAGGTGGAGGGGGGTTACAATGGTATAAATCTACGGAGATGCGACGAGGATGTGTGCACGCAGGACGAGCTTCTGAAGCACACTCTGGAGCGGCCTCTGTTTGCTGACTTTGGTAATATCGAGCCGCTGACGCCTCTACAATCCGTGTAAGGAAAGCATCATTGAACTTTTGCGTCCAAGTCATAACGCCGGTCACCGACTGTGGCGCACTGCCTACGCGAAAGTTCGCACGTCATCGAATCAGAGCTCCGTTACAATAGGCGTCGATCGGCCATTAATATATCAATGATGAACACGCGTGTCCGATGGAGATGCTATCACTCGATCACATCACAAAAAGTGCGACACGACACGAATAATTTATGCAGTAGAAATAAAACAAATTACATATTGTAAATGAGCCAGATTGAGAGTAGTAGTGTGAGACAGAAAAGATGTGAAAAAAGATCCAAGAATGCCATCCATAGGACCACAATCGCCTTGCTCGCTGCCTTCCTCCCAGGTAATCGCCATACTCGTCGTGCGTGGCGCGATTGCGCGCGTCGTTTGGGGGGGATAGTCATACGATACCACACCCGCTCGAGAACCACCTGATAAAGTCGGCAAGATGCACGGAAAGAATCGGCCAAAAGAAAAAGAGGATTCCAATCAGCAAAAAGCCTCTTGTCACCACTCTAGTGAAATAAAAGACGTTGTACCAATTGTTGTTTAGCTGCTCGATCCAATGTACCACCAGCAACAGCCTCAACCTGGGACTTCGTATCGGGAGGAGCTTTGCCTTTTCGTGATCGTCGATGGGGAGAACGGATGCAACCCAATATGAGAAGGAGGACACGTCAGTGGGCATGTTACCATATGTGCTGGATAGGCGCTGCACGATCCACGGCGCCGTGCCGCGCTGAAGTTGATCGAGAAAGGAGTGGCATTGTGCCATCAAGGCGGAATTGGAAGGATTAGGAGTGGCGAGGAGGATGGGAGATGGAATGGAAGAAGCACCACGTGAAGGTATGCCATCTTGAGGACTAGCTTGTTCGGCCTCGGTGACCTCCTGAGCCGCATCTTGGGCCTGAGTTGCCTCCTGTGTAGCTTCTTGATGATCGATGATTGCCGTGGATATAGTTGCCGGGACAGGATCCTCGGTCAAGTCTTCCAGATAATCATCGATACTGGGAAGTTGAGTGAAAAAAAAAACACTGTCGAAAGAAAACTTACCGTTCGATGCGGCCGACCATGTAGCCATCAAGAGTTCCAACTTCAAGGATTCTGAAGCGGTAAGTGCCCCATGTTTCGACATAACTGCGGCCGTCGGGCTGCATTTGCACACTTCGAATCTCGAGCATGGTACCATAGTCCAAATGGGGTGATAAACCGCCTTTGGAAGGCATGACCATGCCAAAGCAGGGATTGGGAGATTCGAGACATCGGCGGAGCATGAGGCGATACCTGAGAGGGGTCAGAGGGTTATCGACGAGTGGGATCAAGGAGAATACCTTGGTTCGAAAAAATGAAGGAGGGTTGGGATACCGGGAAAGGAGAGCTGGCAGACGAATATAGGAGTGTCTAGGCGAGCATCGCGCTCCTCTGCTTCAATTGCCTCGCCTCGTTCTCGATAGAGAGCGGGAAAGGCCTTGAGAACTGTGGGTGACATGTAGAAAGATGCTGGGGAAAAAGGACAGAAATACATACGAAGAGAGAGTACGACCTGATTTGGGGGATGCTCTTGGAAATATAGGAAACCAGGGAGGTCTTGTCGACAGAGAGGGCATGTGGCACCATGGTCGAGAGCGCGGTGGAGACATTTTGTGCAAAAAGTCTGTTGGTGGTGTTGGGGAGCCGAAGGACAAAAAGAAAGAGAGGATACTTGCGTGTTGGCAGGGGGTGGTTATTGGATCGTAAAAGAGAGTGAAGCAGATCTCGCAGGTGAGCTCGGCGAGGAGTTCCTTTTCAAAAGAGTCAGAGGGGGTGGATGAGGGGAGGAGAGGTTGGTCGTCACGGAGGGAGCGCTGGCGGGTACTGGTTGCGACGAGATGGGAGAGGAGATCGGGGTCGTCGTCGGTGTCGCGAGTTGGGAGACGATGCCTCCGACGTTTGCGGGGGCGATTGGGTTCGTCCGCGGATCTAGGGCGACGGCGAGAAGACGAAGAAGCCGGTGTGATCGACTGGGGCGAGTCTTCCGA
>QLOM01006162.1:0-14194 GCA_003313785.1 Termitomyces sp. MG148
ATCGAGATTCCACGTGCTGCACATTGAAGCAGTGACGATTGGAGCGGTGTCTTCAGCGTGAGAGCCCTGAGGCCTCTGAATATAGGGGGGTGGTAGGATACGATAACAGAGGCATCACTGGCGATGGCTTCATCGAGAACTGCAGTAGTAAGGCTAAGGATTCATGAATTTTCTATCAAATTGTGCAGTGATAAATTGGCACACTCAATCGTTAACAGAACACGTTTTTTTGCAGAATTTGGCACTGGGGACTCTGTAGATAGATACTCCGTCAAATTCGTTGGTGGAGTTCACGAAAGACGCGTCAACGGGCCTAGCAATAAGCCAACCTAAATGAGTGTAATGAGTTCAAGTTGTACTCGATCGTGATCATAATCCCTGACATTGTCCCAACTCTCTGCGAGGCGAAGAGGAGCTATGCGCTCCATCGCTCGGCAGACGGCTTTCAGGATGGAATTGGACATCGGATGATTAACGGAGTGCGTTTCTCCTTGATTAACGTAAGAGTCGCAGTTTGAAAAAATTCCAATGGTCACGGTATCGGTGCCAACACTTTTTTCAAACAACATACCATGAACCTTCTATGGCAATGTCTCTCCTGAGATCTCTCTAAAGCTACCTAGATTCAAAGTGTTCCCATGATCTTTTCTGACGCATTCCCTTTCGGTCTTACTCCCGAAATACAATGTACAGTTACTCATTTGTCTAATTGGCCAATTGTACTATACGATTGGGTTTGATGTCTCTAAGTTATGCTGATGGCTATGTTCAGGACTTTGGCCTCATTCATGATCTATCAAATTCCCTGAGGACCGGCTTAAGGGTGCTCCTAGATTCACTCAACAATAATCTGATTGTTGACATTGTGGTCAAGCAAGGCCTTGTTTGAAACACATGACTTGAAACCCAAACAGAATCGAGTGATGTACCTTGACGCTGGCACATTCTTTCCTCTGTGTGCTTCGGACATGTAAATGTATCGCTTCTAACTGTTACCTCGTACCGTTCATACACAAAGCGAAGAACATGCTCGTTTGATTTCAGATGCACCAATCTACGACTTTCCGTATACGTCGTCCTGGGGATGATGCGGTCCTATTTCGCTACGTCACGGTTCGAGATCTTGAAACACTCTAGTTGCGAAGTCCTACTTTCCGGCCAAATGCGCGTAGCACTGTACGTCACGTTCCCTGACAGTGCGAGCATGGCGGTCAATGTTATAATATCAATCTGTTGGTGCTCCATTTACGCGAGCATCCGGCTCTTGAAAACTTCGAGATGACCTCTACACGTCTTCGCACAAGATCTTTACAGTCTCACGCCCAACTGGGGTCTTAGTCTTGTCCGAGAAGCGCGTGAGACGTGTCCTGCGCCGCTCCTACGGCCCGTCGACATATTCCACAACTGTGCACGTCATGTATATTGCGTCAGAATCCAAGGTTGGCTGCAATACATTCGAACAAACTCATGTCGGTCTTGCTTTTGTGTCCCTTGACTGGTATCCTACAGTCTAGGCGAAGTCTGTACTAACAGGTCAGACCGTCTACATGAAAAAGCCATGCCTCGACAGTACCCAATCGCTGCCACTTACGACATCTCTGGGCTTCTATCTCACGTGGTGATATCATCCACTGATATGGTGAAAAGAAGTTTTCAGCTAAGTTGTGATGCGAGGTTTGTAAGACATATTCGCTGAGGGAAGTAATCTTGCCAATTGATCATCCATGTTGTACCACTTGACTACATATCAGCTACTAATCTCCTGAGATACTGCGTTCTAACAGCGTGCCAACAATGCCTGTGGTGAACAATCAATGGAAATGTTATAGCATCTGCCGCGCAATAGCTGTGTTCAAGTGTGAGAGAATTGATTTCGCTCTTTCCTGCATTTACTTCTGAATTCTCTGAGATCAGCGTGTGGCACACCATGGCCAAAATGAACTGTGATGAGCCAGCTCAAAATAGTTTTCGCTCATTCCAAGGATCCTTTAGGGTATGATTCCAAAGGATTACACGGTCGCGAAGACTTGAACGAACAAAGCAAATATCAAACTTCCAGAATACGAAGCTGCTGTTTGTGATGGCTTGATACTGCTCTTACCTTTAGGCGTTACTTTTCTTGCGGTGGCGTCCTCTGCTTGAAGGAATGAATGGACAGTAACAGCATTTCAAGTCATCGCGGTTATAAAAATAGGAAGATAGATCCAACGATTCGGGAGCTGCATTTGAAACCTTACGTTCTCTGATTGCCTAGTGGATATTCCATGTGACTTTCTTACTCAGTTCCACCGGTGTAACGCGCTTTTTCTTAGAACAAACACCCACGATAATAACCGCCGTTCACGGCCCAGACGAGACTTGTACGATTCACCGCACAGTCGCCTGTTTCTCGTTACGAGTGTCTTCCGTGACAGCTTTGACCAACAACAAAACAAAACGCCACTGATGAGCTATACCTTTTTGTTCGCATAAACGACTCGCGAGGGTTACGGATGAAAAACCTTGGCAGGCTCCTTTCGGATCTACTGAAAAAAAAATGACGTAGAATCATCAAGGATCGGGCACTGAAAACTGACCCGTGGAGTGAAGGTAGACGCCATGGAGACGGGAACGCCAATCGCCGACAAAAGCCTTGCAACTGCACACCTAAATTATGTAATTACATAACCACTGAGACCTTAGGCCTTAGGCTGTACTATCCTCAAACCTTCTTGACAAAATCCAAACAGCTTACATATTTGAGTCGGGAAAGATAAATTATACGTAGATTTAGCGGATACTCGATTTTGAACGATTATCCTGTGGTTGCTGTTGAGTTACTCATGGCGGAGTATAATCCTTTCGGTCCAGGGACCTGAGCGTGCAAAAATAATCAAAGGGAGTGACCCTCTACAATACTTAGCTGAGAGGAGTACGCGATACACCGATACATACTTCAAGCTTTTCCCTTTGAGTTGTCGTTTCTGAGGGCGGAAGAAGATGACGTTTACGATTACTTGGATTACGGCACCTGGAGTAACTGGTACCTACAAAAATACAACCTTATAGCACATCTGCTGGCTTGTAACAACGTAACTAGCCATTCAAGTTAATTCACGGTAGTAGTTGTTGCCGATGTGTTTTTAAAAGCGTACCAAAAATGATTCACCGCTGATTTTTTTTCTGGTCCAGGATTTGAGAAATTTATCTTTTAGGCCAGAGGCTGGTCAGTGGTTTGGATAAGTACATAAGTTGAAGGAGACCACGGTTTAAGTGATGCGATCAACGGTTTCGTGGACTTCCAAATGAAGAAAGGTTTTTTGAAACTCAGTTAGATACAAACCTTCGGACTTGAGCTTGAATCACCAAGAGCTGTATGTTCTGTGCAGCCTGAGCCTTCATGACGCGGCTCCTCTTTCTGGCACTAAGCATCGTACTATGCATGGCGGACGAGATGCCATGTACAATTCATCACGAGGGAAAGTACTATGACCTCAACCCACTCAAATCAAAGTAAAGGAGGCACTTACTCGGACAAGCATCTTATTCATGAGATTCTGTCTAGTCAAGATTACGAATTCAGGACATCGGGTGACCACATGTTCACTATGAATGCTTGTAGGCGACCTTCGAAAGAATCGTTTGGCTTGAAGGATATAGATGACTCTACCATTGCTGGGTTTGTGAGATTGGACCATGGCGACTTTTCTATCGGGTGAGTCGCTTTTTGGGTAGCATATAGCATAAGGCTCATAAAAACCTATAGAGCTGTTAATACAACTTTATCAATGTATGATTCGAACGTGCGCATGACGCTCACAGGTGGTTCACGCTGCAAACTTAAATCTGGGGACACTGAGTTGCGTGCGTCGACTATTGTCGATTTTGTGTGTGACACCTCTGTTTTCGGCACGGGTGAACCGCGACTTGTGGCCCAGTTCCCGCCTGGTCACGACGAGGAGGCGTGTGGTTATTTCTTACAGTGGAAGACTCATGTAATGCTTCTCTGAATCTGTGGTCCGTGATCTCGCAACTCTTTTGACTTGTGTCTTTACAGGTTGCGTGCCCGACCAATGAACCAAGTGGAGCATGGGGTTTTCTCGCGTCTCTTATCTTCGTGTGCGTTTCCCCTTTCTCCTATGACTCCTTCCCTCATCGAGTTTCCAGACTCATTGGCCTTGTTCTCCTTTACTTTATTGCTGGGACCGTATACAATCGTTACGTTCTCCGCCTCCAAGGTTTTGACCAAATCCCTCGCTTTTCAATTGAGAGCATGCACTACCATGCCTCCGAAGCTATTGACTGGTTTAAAGATCTGATTGGGATAGGTTCGAAACAGTACAACTATCGTATGCCGGAAGAGGGGTCGAGCATACAGTTCTCCGGAGGAAACGTACCTCGTTCCGCTCAAGGAACAGGAGGTCTTAATCCCGTTAGCCATTATACACAAACTTCGAGTCCAGAAAATGCTGGTACTGGCCCAGGTTCAGGGAGTAGTGCATTCGTCCGTCCCTATAACTCCCGCAACACATTTGCATCCGGAAAGAAACCAGATATCAACCCTGTCTCGCAAGTGCAGGCATCTGCCGCTACATCCGCAGTCCCTGTGCCGCCCACCGACCTACCGCAATCTCAACCGCCACGTCACTCGCAATCGCAATTTCAACCTCAACAGGCACGATCACCGCCGCCTGCTGCGTCCTCGGTCAATCCTGAATCGCAACCATTCGACCTTGGTGACGACGATGATGGCGAGGTGAATCTGGGTAATACAACAACAAGCGCGGTTATTCCGCCGAGACAGGCTGGTGCTGCTGCCCAAGAACAGGGACGGGAATTGGGGAATGGTGGGGTGATAAGACTGTAGAAGACTTGACTTGTAAGATTCATTTTTCTTGGTTATGCTAGTCTTCCGTGCGCAAGACACTTCTCCTTCGCTATCGTTTCATATGTTACTGCATTTTAACAACCGTTGCCTTGCTTTATGCGGGTCCTAGTCGCTGGGTGTTATGACTTTGGTCGAAATGCGACCGCCTCACAAGTTATGTTGACGTATACGTACGTGTCTATAAGGCTATTGTTGCAGTTTGCAGCTATCGTTCTCCTGAATCCCTTATTTCCACCACCCAGAAGACGAGATCAAAGCTATAATGCAACGGTATATAGCTGTTGCGGAAATCTCTCGACGTTGGTTCACTGTCGTACATTCTTACGATGGTACTTGCCCCTGTCTATCCTATTCACTGCCGCTGGACCCCAATCTACAATCACACCTTTTCTCCACTCAAAGTTACAGTGCTACCTCGTTGAAGTCCATCTCGGGTCATGGTCAGATGCAAAGATTAAAACAGTACGGAGTCCTAGACCCTTGGCATACCTCAGGGTTACCCCTGCGGACCAAAATTAACAAGAATTACATCAAGGGGGTAGTTTATTGCTTGAGCATCAGATTGAAATCACTCTTTGCATCCTCCTTGATTATATCTGCAGCCTGTTTCATTGGGAACTGAGGGGACAAACACAGTTTACAAGTGCAAACTACGCTACCTTTTCAGAGATCGCATAAAGAGTGCCTTGAAGATGTGCAGAGATGAGAACAGGTATGATAGAAGCGTCGACCTCATTGTAGTTTAGTCAGTTCTACATCCATTGAACTTCAAGGAGAAATTGTTTACCACACGAAGGTTCCTTGTCCCATACACCTTTAATCTAGGATTAACAACCCCTTCGTCCTTCTGAGGTAACATGCTCGATGTGCCAACGGGATGGTATGTACTGTCGAGAGTCCCTTTCATGTATTCGATAATCTCTTCATCAGTCTGAAACCGTGTCCCAGGATTGACCTCATTGAAAATGTGGTACTTTAGGGGCGCTGTACTGTAAATCTTCCTAGCAAGCTTGTACGCGTTCACGAGAACCATAACGTCTACTGGACTATCCAGGTAATTCGGGTTGATCTCAGGTGAGGCATTTGGGTCATTGGAAATGATGTGCACTGATCCACGGCTGAAAGGATGGAGAAGAATCATTGTAGTTGACATATAATCAATGCCTGCTTTTGGTTCTTTCAACGTTCCCGGTAAGAATCGATCAAATCCAGTAATTCTAGTGATTAGTGTAAGATTGGGACGCATGTCAAGAAAGAAAAAAAAACCTCACTGAAGAAAAGGGACCTTGTCATCGAGTGCCCACTGTTTTTGTATTTTGGAGGTAACCGTTGCCTTCTCTTTGTCGATAAGGCTTGCAATTGACCCATCTTTGTCAAAGTCCTTGAGAGGCAAGGCAGCAAAGGCTGACGGTATACCGCTCAGCATTCCACCTCCAGTTGCCTCGCTGCAAACAACTAAGATATCAGTCTAACAAGAAACGCGAACATTGTTGCTCACAAGATTTCTTCCTGCTGCAAAGCAAATTGCGGATCAGACATCCTCGCCCATGTCTCATGTCCGGGTTTGAGCTCTGCAGTCAAGCCAGCCGTAACATGTTCCTGAAAGGATGTCTTATTCACAAAAAGATTCTTTGCTAACGTGAATATTACCTCTGCAAATCATGTCAGTATTGAAAAAAAAATCGTAGATAAATAGACGCAACGAAGATTCTTGCCAACTCCAGGCAAACTAATGACTACCTTGATACCGAACTTATCCAAGATGCTGGGATCTCCAATACCTTGAGATAACAATGGATGAGCAAACAGAATCTGAGCGCGGATGACTGACCTGATAACTCCAAGAGCTGAGGTGTTTTGTAGCTACCGCAGCACAAGATGACCTCTTTAGTCGCGTACAGAGTCTCTTGGACACCATCTTTGACATATTCTACTCCGTCGGCCACGATTTCGTCCTCGCAAGAGGTGAGGATTTTGGTTACAAGAGCTCCAGTTATCACTTTCAAGTTTGAACGTAACTGGTTGGGTTCATAATATGCCTAAACTCGTCTGTTATCTCTAGCATGCGAATACTGAGTTTCGCATACACTTGCTGCTGAGCTTCTGATAGATTTATCATCATAAGAACGAGTTGAGATCCAGACCCCAGTGTTGTCTCCGTCGCTCTGGGTAAAACCATTGAATGTCAAAATTTGAAAAAATAAGGGATCAAGGTGGAATAGTCACTGCATCAGTATTAGTTTTCACACCGAGTGATTTGACGGTTTCAATCCAGGGCAAAGCAACACCGTCAAGATAGTGGGGAGCTGATACCTGCAACGGTCCAGACGTTCCATGGTATTCCTTCTTAAATTTCATCCCATATTTGGTAGTATCTTCTTCCATACAAGTCAACGTCTCTGACTGCGCGTAAAGTTGACACAATCAATCATAGAATAGATTTTCACTCGCTTTTCTGAAGTATGGGACGAGATTGTTCCAATTCCAAGCGGTGGCGCCGAGATCCTGCAACGCTGGTGAATAAGTCAGTCACTGGCAGTGCATGATATCATCCGTGCATACAGTCATATTCAACAGATGTAGCCCTTCTCGAGAAAGTGAAATATCTCTCTAGAGGCTGGTTCTATTCATACGTACCGGCTGTATTCCATGAAGTTCAGCTGAGATATATGTGAACAGAGATGAACTTCAAGGTGTTAAACGACATGCCAAGGTTGAGCCTCCAATACCTTTCCCCCTGGCAAAAATTTTCAGTTTGACGGGCTATGTATGAATCTACCATTACCTCGGCAGAAAGACAGAGCGACCACCTAGATTTATTTGGGGGGAACTGAAGAACTTCCAATCCTTCACAGGATTCCCAAGGTTGTAAACGAGATTTCCTGGTCACAGGCATTAAAACTATTCTGCTGCAAGGTAGCCTATATACTTCACCTGGAATATCGATATTCTTGTCATGAAAGGGCCCAGAACCAGCTTCTAAGACTGTAACATTGATATCTGGGTTTTCGGATAGTCTTGCGGCCAGAACGCTTCCACAAAGGCCAGCGCCTACGATCACATAGTCAGAGGAGTTCATGGAAAGTATGGAGTCGTCAACAAGTATCGATGTGAGTCATGAGGTCCTTCGCTTGCTCCTTCTAAAGCTCTTTCGATATGTTCCGTGATTGTGTAGGTGCAACCCTAGTCACAGTTGTCGGCACCGATAGTCCCCGAAGACATATCTATCTCCTACTGCTAAGTACAAGTGTCATGCACAATTTTGTATTTTTTACGATCATATCATAGAAAAGGTACTGATCGTTACGCGTCATCAGACAACCATATATCCCACCATGTACAGGTACTCGTTTGACGCGATGGGGGTGGCCAGGTTCAGATTCTGGTTTGACATATATTTTCATGCCAAATAGGCTTGTCGATTTTTTCATGGTCAAATTAGACTTGGAGATATAAACTAAAGATAGACTCGAAAGAAGAAAATCTCTGCAACAATAGGGTAGTTCACAGTAGCGGATTTGACGTGGTTTTGAGGGTGGATTTAGTCGTGGATTTGAGATCTGTTTGGAATAAAACCGATGTGAATGGAGTTGGGTTGCCTAAATCCGGCGTCTGCTCGGCAGACCTTCGGAGTGTAAATTTGCATGATCGCGCTGCTATGGCTTCGTAATCGCAGAAGCTGAAGAGGCTCGGAAGGGCAGCAAGCGCTCTGAACGTCCAAATGTCATACATCTGACTCTTTCCCCCGTCTTAGTGATTCACCAGCACCTCCCAAATTTTGAATGACGGACTTTGTCAATGAGTCACCTATTTATTGGTTTTCATTTTCGTGATCAAAGTTGAAGGCGGTTTTCGTGCTGATTTGAGGTCAGCTTTGGACAAATCCAACCTTAGATCCACGTCAAATCCGCTACTGTGAACTACCCCTAATGTAAGCCACAAGCTCCAACCAAGGAAATAAATGAACACTTGCTGCAAAAGTGAACTGTCACACATCACAGCTCCTGGACACCCATTGTGGTCAAAAGTGTTCTGCATCACGCGTCAACGCGTCAACGACTCAGTGAACACTCGGTTAAAACACTACACTACAGTATCATTCTCGTAATCTATTCTCTCCAAGCAAGCAGCTGTTCGACGGTCCACGAGCGGGAGTTGAAATTGCCATCCCCTGCTGTCATCTCTCAGTCTGGGCTGTTTGACGCCACCCATGCACATTGATTCCTGCGGCTGTAATTTTCCAGCTTTGTATCCATGCTTGCAATTTGATGTCATCCCTGAATCGATTGTGAAATTTTAGTAAACTCTTGCAACTCGACCAATGATCTATCTCTTGAAGTTTCCAGCGGAATCTGAAGAAAGAATTCGAACAGGAGACGGTGCTTGAATTTCTCACAAAAAAAAAGGAGTGAACAGAGAATCCGAGCACGGGCCCTGTTACGTCTACCGACACCACATCCCGCTAAGTGATTTAGTAAAAGTATTTTTCCTTAGAAGTAGCAATTCTCCCGCATTACATCCTTGCCCCTCTGTCGTCCCAAAGATATAATAGTCCTCCGTGTAACAAGTTACTGCCCCGGAATAGATTTTGCTCGTGCTGCTCGAACAGAGGTGAATTCACACCCGAACTATGCGCTTCCTGTGCCTTTCTTGTGCGTAGCCGGTCAGAAAGATTTGATCAAGTCACGAGCTAACACGTTTTGCAGTGTAGACGCCCAGAGATCATATTTTCACACCTTTACCAACAACTATTTCCATGTCCAAGACGATAGGGGTCAACGACTCTCCAATGCCAGTCTCGGGATTCCGTTACCACGACACCTTTGTCTGATGACCTCTTCAGGACCGGAAAACGACCACCTCATGATCAAAAGTCTGCACGAGGCTTCCCGTAGGGATTCACCTCGTGCCGCTGCAAGGTTTTTTATCAGGTAACAGGAGTCCGTCAGATTATGATTATCACTGTGAAAAACGTGGCAAGCGCCTATCGGATCCTACATGATTATTATTTCGCGTATCACCTTCCTCTTCGTCTTCCCACCAAAAAACAAGGGAGAGGTTTTGCAGCCATATCGGTAAGTTTAGTTCGCACTGTCGTTTTGTAGCTGAAGCTGAATTCCCAAGAGTTGACAGCGATCGTTCTCGATGGCGGGTATCTCGACTCCGTACCCTCGCTCGATCGCAGGCAGACATCGACGCCGCGATCGTGCAGATCAGATTCGCAACGACGGAGCAATTGCGCGGCAGCTGCAGGAACAAGAAGAAGAATTGCTCGTTGCGGCATCGATACGCTCTGCCAACGAGCGCCAAATTCCGTTTGTGCCGCCTGTCGTTCCGTCGGACGATGGCAGCGACGAAGACACACCGCCGGCGCTCGATCCCAACGGCGCTTACACTCCGGAACCGTTCAGTCGTCGTTTGCCGCGTTCTGCTCCTGTCATTCCGGCGTCGCCTGTGCCAGTCATCCCGGCGTCGCCTCGGCCAGTCGTGCCTCAGTCTGTGCCAGTCATCCCTCCAGTCGTGCCCCCTGCATCAAGTCCCGTCATCCCCCCGACTCCTCCGACATCCCGTGCGCGCGATCGCAACGTCACCTTTGCCCGAGAACCACCGCGGCCTCCACAGCCTCGTCCGACCGTCCCCTTCATTCCTCCCATTCCAACCTTCAACACAAGGCGAGCTGTCACCCCCGTCCCGCCTCGCCCGACGTACTGGTACCCGCCCGGCTTCGTGCCGCCCCACCTGCGCGCCCAAACTCCCGTGCAGGGAGTGTACTACCACCCACCACAGCAACCGCTGGGCGCCGTCGTGCCTGCCCCGCCGAACCCTCCCATCGTACGACAGCGAACACCGATCGTCTTTTCCCCTCCGCCCCCAAAAACAGAACCAGTCATCGTCCCGTTCATCCCGCCCATGCCCGACGAAAAACCCGCCCAGACGAAGGTTGTCGACGATCCCCCCGCCGAGCCCGAGCCCGAGCCCGAGCCCAGGGCCAGGGCTGTCGAGGCGACCAAAAGTCCCGAGGTCACGGACAACGATGTGAATCTTCAATCTGGGCCGTTGCGTGACCTTCGCAAATACGTCAGTCTATTCACAAGGTCTTTCAAATGCAGCACCTGTGCTGCCGAGGTCTACCCCGTATGTCCTTCCCACGTCGTCTCGTGTCGAACAAACTGACTTTGTTTACAGAAACCCATTCACAAAGAAACAAGCGCATCCTCGTCCCCCCTTCCTTCCCTCGACTCTCACCTGCACCTCACATGCTCTGCCTGCAGCACAATGTACTGCCGCGGATGCCTCCGCAACGCACACTGCAAACGCACCTGCACCGCCGGGCCCGACGAAAAATGCTTCCTCAAAACCTGCTGCCGCGCCGGCCGCGCCATCGCAATATTCACCATCCTCTCCTGCTTCGACGCCCAGTTCCTCGCCATGGTCCGCGTCCCGCGCCGTCCCACCTACTTCGAGTACATCAAACACACCCTCTCTTCCACATCCTCGCCCCTCTCCAACCTCATGGCCGAGACGATCCGGTCCCTCCTCCCGTGGCTCCCCGTCGACCCCATACACTCCAACAAGACCCCGCCGCACGTCCACCCGTCCGTCGAGCCGCTCTTCCGCGTCTCCCTCCTCCTCGAGGTCGTCCGCGTCTACCTCCGTGCCCCGCGAGAGGCGTGGGTCCGCCCTGGTAACGGAAAAGTCTACAAGCAGCTACTGCTGTTCCTCCGGCGGCTCGAGGAGGTCGGCAGAGGTGCGCTGGCAGGGCTCGTTCTGGAGCGCCGGAGGGGGATAGAGCGGACCAAGGGGGTTGGGAAAGTCGTTTGGGCTCTGGCTGAGAAGACCAAGGGGGAGGGGAAGAGGAGAGAGGTGGGATGGACTCCGGGTGATGTGCATGAGAGCTTTTCGGAGATTTTGAGCCAGAAGAAGCTCGTGAAGGACTTGCAGGAGATGAAGGACAGGGCTCAGGAGGAGCAGGAGGAGAAGAAGGCGTTGTTGGATCATTTCTTGTGCCAGCTTTTGCGTTGGAGAATGGCGGATGCGTTGAAGTGATACCTCGGCATCATTATCTTGGCGTCACCATCTTGTATTTGTTGTTACACATAGTTGTCGTATACGCTTTGTCGCTTTCGTCCAGTCCTAGTCTAGTTTTAGTTCTAGTGTATATTACATCCCATCAAGCACCATTGAAATTGCATGACTATTTTAATAAAACCTATGTACTGCTGTGTTTACGCTTCCTTTGCTATGATGGAATCTATCACTAAGACCTTCCTACAAGGGAAAGCATACAATGTTTGGTATTGCAGAAAGCGATCCAATTTGGCCAGATATGATAGATGATCAGATAACGAGATCTAAGGCACCACTCTGGGTCGTCTTTGTCTTTGCTCAAGAACTCTACCTCAAAAACCTATAACAGTTCACAAATGCCAGCTGACATCAAGAACAAAGTCTGTTTAATGTAAGCGTTAGTCAACTCGATCAACTTCCAGTGTGCTGTCAACTCAACAGCGTGCACGATGGCTGGGGCGTTGCCACAGTCCCTGGGCTCGAAGGAAACGCCATCGAAGCCGGAAACACAACCAACATGGACACCATCGCCAAAGATCACAGCTACCGCCAGCTCGCAGCCCACGGAACCGCCGTAGGTCTCAGCGAAGGACTCATGGGCAACTCCGAAGTCGGGTACGTAAAGCCACGGCGTCAACTTGACTTTCGCCGAACTCACGAGAGAGACCCCGCGGTCGCAGCCATCTGAATATCGGGGCAGGCCGTGTAGTCTGGCAGGACATTGTGCGAATCGATGTGTCGATCAAGAAACGGCAGTTTCATAAAAACCCGACTATCCTTGAGAGCTTCGAACGAGCGAAGAAGGGGAACGGGAGGCTGCACTTGATGGGTCTGGTAAGCTACATCCGTGGCCCGTTATTGGAGAGTCGGGATCACGATGACGATTGCTCTGGTATAGGTCTCCGACGGCGGTGTTCACTCACACATCAACCATCTCAAAGCGCTTCTTGAGACCGCCAAAGAAGTCGGCGTTCCGAACACCTACGTCCACTTCCTCGGAGACGGGCGCGACACTGCTCCTCGTTCGGCGGCGGGATACTGTCAGGAGCTCCTTGATTTCCTGAAGAAAGAGGAATACGGCGAATTGGCGACGGTTGTAGGGAGGTACTACGCGATGGACCGCGACAAGCGGTGGGAGCGTGTCAAGATCGCTGTTGATGGTCTCGTTGGAGGAGAAGGTGAAGACGGCAAGGGACCCGAGGGGGTCGTTGACGTCATCAAGGCGAATTACGACAAGGACGTTACTGACGAGTTCTTGAAACCGATTATTGTGAATGGCGATCAAGGCCGTATTAAGGGTATGTCGTTCCTTCTATGACCCTTCGTCTTACATTTTTTTTGATCTGGTGAATAGAGGGTGACACTCTCTTCCTCTTCAACTACAGATCTGACCGCATGAGAGAAATCGCCACCGTCCTTGGTCGTCTCGACAAACCAATGGAGGTCGAGGTGCCTGAAAACCTGGTATGTACCTAACCAAGCCACCTGGTGGTCTGCTCGTTTTTCATAACGATTCTTCGTCAGGATATCACAACAATGTCTCGCTACAACGCCGAATTCCCCTTCAAAATCGCCTTCCCGCCTCAGGCAATGACCAACGTCCTCGCTGAATGGCTCAGCAAGCACGGCGTCAAACAGGCTCACATCGCAGGTCAAAAAACCCCACATGTTTTTTTTCTCATCCACCACCACTTATCTTTGCTTTTGCTTTGCTTTGCTCTAGAGACCGAGAAATACGCCCATGTCACATTTTTCTTCAACGGAGGCGTCGAGAAACAGTTTGAGAACGAAGAACGACATATGATCCCGTCGCCAAAGGTAGCCACCTATGACAAGCTCCCCAAGATGAGCGCGCACGGCGTAGCCGAAAAGGTCGCCGAGGTCCTCAGGAAGGGCGAGCACGAGTTCGTCATGTGCAATTTCGCCCCTCCCGACATGGTGCGCTCCTTCTTTCCCCCCCGTTGGCCCTTGCGTGTTCTTACCGTCGTCCCGAAGGTTGGCCACACGGGCGTCTACGAAGCCGCCGTCGAAGCTATCACCGAAACCGACGCTGCCGTTGCGACGATTTACAAGGCCGCACAGGAAGCTGGGTACATCCTTTTGGTCACCGCTGACCATGGAAACGCGGAGCAGATGAAAAATCTGGAAACTGGCGCACCGCATACCGCGCACACTACGAACCCCGTCCCGTTCATTATGACTGGTGATCCCGCTAAGCTGAAGTTCGTGATGGATGAAGACAAGGTTGGTGAGGAGGAG
>QLOM01006168.1:0-12271 GCA_003313785.1 Termitomyces sp. MG148
GCGGAAGGTGTTGTGTGTGTATATCTTGATGATATCCTCATCTATACCAAGACTTTAAAGGAGCATCGTCGGATTACACGCATTGTGCTGGAGCGTCTCCGCCAATATTAGCTCTATCTCAAGCCAGAGAAGTGTGAATTTGAGCAGACCAAGGTTGAATACCTTGGATTGATCATTTCTCATGGAATGGCTGAGATGGACCCAGTCAAAGTGGCTGGTGTGGCAGAGTGGCCAGAGCCCAAGAACAAGAAGGAGGTTCAGGCCTTCCTGGGCTTCACCAACTTCTACCGGAGATTCATTCAGGACTTCTCACACCATGCCCGGCCCCTCTTTGATCTCACCACTAAGGACACTCCTTGGCACTGGGATGTGGCACAGCAGACTGCCTTTGATGCCCTCAAGCAGGCAGTCACTTCAAAGCCTGTCCTCCTATTCCCAGATGATGACTCTCTCTTCCAGGTGGAAGCTGATAGCTCAGATTTTGCTACTGGAGCCGTCCTCTCTCAGCAGTCAAAAGAGGATGGTAAGTGGCATCCTGTAGCTTTCTACTCCAAGAGTCTCAATGCCGTGGAGCGCAATTATGAGATCCATGACAAGGAGATGTTGGCTATTATTTGGTCATTTGAGGAGTGGCGACATTTCCTTGAGGGTGCCAGGCATAAGTTTGAGGTGTGGACTGATCACAAGAACTTAGAGTACTTTCGGACGGCCAAGAAGCTTAACTGCCGACAGGCTTGATGGTCCTTGTATCTGGCCAACTTTGACTTTTCATTGCACCACAAACCTGGGCAAAGCATGGGCAAGCCAGATGCACTTTCTAGGTGAGCTGATCATGGCTCAGGAGCTAGCGACAATGACAATATTGTACTCCTGAAGCCTGAGCTCTTTGCCATCTGTGCTCTAGAGGGTGTAGTTGGCCAGGGAGAAGAAGTAGGCATCCTTCGAGACATCCGTCGAGGTAACCGGGAGGGCGCTCAAGAAGATCTGGTAGCCAAGGCTGCTCTGGCCTTGTATGCTCGAGAGAGAACTGGAGTAAAGTCAGTCCGCACTGATGAGTGGTCTTTGGAGAACGGTCTTCTCACTTTCTGGGGACGCATTTATGTTCCCAACCTACCTGACCTCCGGAGGCGGATTGTTGAGCAGCATCATGATTCTTGGATTGCAGGCCATCCCAGCAGATGGAAGACACTGGAGCTGGTCTCTCGGAATTACTGGTGGCCTCAGATGTCACGGTACATTGGCTCTTACACCTCCACCTGTGATCTCTGTCTGCGAACTAAACCTCGTCGTCAGCCTTCTATGGGGCAACTTCATCCCTTACCTATCCCAGCTGAGCGTTGGAGTGTGGCCTCAGTAGACTTCATTGTCAAGTTACCAGATGCTCACGGATATAATGCAATCATGGTGGTAGTAGATCTCTGTGGCAAGCGGGCCCACTTCATCCCAACACACCACCTGCTCTGCCATGGGCGCTGCTAACCTGTATCGGAAGCATGTCTGGAAACTCCATGGATTGTCAAATGCCTATGTTTCAGACCGTGGACCTCAGTTTGTGGCAGAGTTTACCAGAGAACTGTATCGCCTCCTCCAGGTCAAACTCCACACCTCCACTGCCTACCATCCTCAGTCTGATGGCCAGACCGAGCGTGTCAACCAAGAGCTAGAACAGTATCTTCAGCTCTTCTGCAATGAACGACAGGATGACTAGGATGACCTATTACCAGAGGCAGAGTTCCAATACAACAATCGTGTACATGCTGCCACCCAGATGTCTCCTTTCCTTCTGGACACTGGTTGACACCCTCGGATGGGTTTTGAGCCTCGTGGACGACCTTCAGAGAATGAAGCTGTCAATGAGTTCCTAAATCGGATGAAGGCTGCCCAAGGGGAAGCCAAGGCAGCCTTAGCTAAGGCAAAGGACGACATGGCCCGCTATTATGATCGTGGACGAACTCCAGCCCCCAAGTACAAGCCTGGAGATCGAGTCTATCTGGATGCCTCTGACATTGCTACCACCCGACCTTTTCAGAACCTCTCTCTCATCGCTGTCTAGGACCCTTCCCTATAGTAAGGCAGGTAGGCTCTCTAGCCTATCGACTCAAGCTGCCTAGTGGAATGAGCCGGCTCCATCCAGTCTTCAATGTGGTGAAGCTTTCTCCTGCACCAGATGACCCAATTCCAGGTTGACGCCCACAGCCGCCACCACCTCCAGTTCTTGTAGACAACAGGGAAGAGTATGAAGTAGAATGGATCCTAGACAGTCGACTCTTCCGAAACAAGCTTCAGTTCAAGGTCAAGTGGAAGGGCTATGGAATTGAGGACATCTCTTGGGAACCACAAGAAAATGTCCATGCTCCTGCCTTAGTCTGGGAATTCTACCAGCAGCACCCTAATGCTCCCCGGGCAATTAGAGGCATCTACTCTCTTTCCAAGGTTGACCAGGCTGTCCAAAATTACTTCTACCCAGCGCATCGAGACGCTGCACTCTAGAGGGGGGGTGATGTCAGAGGACTCCTCATCTCTCTCCTTTTCTTGTTCTTTATTTCCTTTTCTTATCCTTCTTTTCCTTTCTTGTCTATCTTTTACCTTTAGTATAGTTCTCCCTTACCTTCTTTACTGGTTCTGTCCGCTCTAGCTTACCTAATAAGCTGCATGTGACCCGGTAAATACCGAGTCACATGCCAGAGCTGCATGTGATCTGGTAAATACCGAGTCACATGCCAAAGCTGCATGTGATCTGGTAAATACCAAGTCACATGCCAAAGCTGCATGTGATCCAGTAACTACCGAGTCACATGCCATGTCCGAGTTTTTCACTATTTAGGTTAAGGTTAGCCACCTTGTTGATCTGTATAGTTGTTTCCCACGCTTCTGGAGCCTCAGAAGCGTCAGTCTTGGCATAGAGAATCCTTAGACTTGTTCTCTTTGGATTTCCCTCTGCCAGGTGAGTAGTTATTGTTGTGTTACCTATATATACTTTGGATTTCCCTCTGCCAGCTGTGTGACTGAGCCATAGCCTCCAGAGGTCGCCCTTACATGATCATGCGAAGCAATTTCACGCTGTTTGCCTTTTTCTTTGCGTCTGAGTTTGATACGCTGATGGACCTTGTCGAAATAGTCTTTCGCCTCCATTGATGAGAGGCCAAGGAGCTTGAGGCCCTCAGTAAAGTCATCGAATGATTTTGATCCATCCACTGTTTCCTCAACCAATTTTCTGCACTCCTCGGCCCAATCGTGAATTCTATTTGTGTCGTCTTCAGGGGATGGCGAACGACTGGAGAGACATTCCACAAGAGGTCTGTGCTCGGGAGATGAAAGACGCACCGTGAGAGGTCTGTGCTCAGGGAATGAGTGGGAATTAATCTGATCAATGAGGGCCGAAAGAGCTCCTCGCTGCTGAGCCTGTTGCAGAGCAAGCGAAAGCGGCTGAGAACTTGATGGATCATTACTCATGAAAGACGTTTTGATGATGAGGAACAAGATAAAATGTGCAAAAAATTGATAATACAGAATGAGACAACTAATGTGATAAAATGGTGAAGTAAGTGCCTCTGCCGTAATAACAACGAGCTGGGCCTACTATAGACAATTGGGCTCTTAAAACGGCTACAGCCTTCGAATGAAAAGACGAGCCCAATTAATCTGGGGTGAGAGATGAGAGTCAGTCATCGCGGAGAACTCGATATGTCTTACCATGCAGAGTAGAGTAAAAATTAGAAGTGAAATGAGAATAAATAAAAATTTTATAGAGGCTGCTCTGCATGGAGACTATCAGACAAGATGCGGTGAGAGAGCGACTGTGTGCTCACCTGTGCTGAGGCAACTGATGTGAGAGTGTGAGACAATGGCACGGATGGACATGAGACCTGCAGGCCCTACCGTCCTCGGCACAGCATCTGCCAAACATTGGCACCGTGCCGCAAACGGCCCGAGATCAACACGTGGGGAGCACAGGCAGTGACGACGTTGGTGTGCAGAGGTCTTTGAAAAAACTCCTTACCCTTGGAACCCGTTTTTACGTCGAACAAAGTAGTGTGTCCCTCCCTCAAGATATTGAAGCGCCTCCTTGGCAGCAGTGGCAAAGTGTGACACAGCTCAACCTCCTTCCAAAAATGGACATCTGGCAATGATAAGGCAATAGCTCGGGTTTTCACTGAACGATGTCGTTGATCCAAGTTGTAGAACCAACTAAACATAAGTTATAGCTTCAATCTATAATATATAAGTGTAATCATTTGATATAGAGCAGATATCCTCAAATCTAGCTCAGAGGATGGAATGGTGGTAAGACCCTGAAAGTGGCCAGAATGACGGTGGGGGATAGTATACTTTGAGCATGTTAACCCTGAAGGGATATATAATTCTATTTGCGAACCCCTTGGAAGTTATGGACAAGGACAGCGTTCGCATCTCTTCCTGGGCGGTGTGCGACGATCTTCCCAGGCTGTCTCTACTCAAAACCCCACCTTCTATGTCCTTTGCGCTTGTGGGAAACGCATTGAAATCTATTATATACAACTTGAGCGTGTAGGGATAATAGAGGAAGTTTGGGGGAGAAGGATTTGGGAAAGGTTCTCACAGCACTCGAAAGGGGGGGATGTCCGTAGCATACTTGGTACGCGACCAAATGTATGTAGTACGGGCCCCGGTCGTTCATGCGTGGACCTCCCCGGGTATTGTCAACCAACCAACCCAAGGTTAGGTTAGGTTAGGTTTGCAATACCCGGGGAGGAGGTTAGGTCCAAGATATCCAATTTGGGGTAAGTGTGACATAAATCAAGATTTTATTATTCGGCACGGCACGACAGACTCTGTGTTATCTTCTTGGTCAACGCAACATTGTATTGTAGTCTATATCCCGCTATGGAACCTCTTGGCAAGACCTAGAGCCGTCGTTCGAAAAGTTTACGAAAGCTCGTATACATACGCTTCCGATTTGAATCAAGGAGTCTTGACCAATTTGATTACGTTACAGTGCATGCTCCTTTGCAACTAAGTAGTTTGTCCGTTCTACTTTCAATCTCGCATCAGGAATTGGTTTTCACAAACTCTAGAATTACAGTACAGACCTGACGAACCCCCAAAAAACGCAAAAGCGGTTTCAAATCCTGATATGAAAAGTAAGTCTTTTCGCTCAACTGCAACAGATGGATTCCATAGCTACAGGCTTGGCTGTTTCTTTGGCCATGGCCTCTCATAATGTGCCGCATACAGATGGTACATTGACGCGATGTTGGGATGTATGTTTCGCCGAAAAACTCAGTTGTCCAGGAGATGGTTTTCCCCTTCGTTGGAACCCCGTGGATTCTCAGATTTGCTGGACATGTTGCACGACGAGTCTGTAGCTTGATGTCATAGTCAGACCTGCGCAGTAGTTTTTTCTGTAGACGACTGTAAGTCTCCTTCCATGGGAGGACATAGAACGCGAAATCAATCACGGCTGTGTTGGCACACAACCACAGCTCTTGCAATCAAACGTTGAACGTTCAACGTTCAAATACCGAGCTATGTATCTAAATCTGGTCTAAGCGGTTGTATCAACAAGTCCACTGCGCTTCACTACGCCCGCAAGCACATTATCAACATCCGATAAGCTCGCTTCCTTCCTGAATATCTGCATGTAGATCTTTTCTCTACTCGGGACACCATACTCATCCGCGGTGTTCGGGCCAAGACCACGGCGTGCAATATGCCAATGTTGAGGGTTCAATCCACGGGAGAACACCTCTGAGATATCAGGATCCCTTGATGTTATCAGTATAATGGAGGAACCGCGGACAGATTAGGAAGACATACAAGGTTTGCAGCTCTTCTGCATCATATAAGTAACTTGACTTGGATGAAAAGTTTGGGCTTGAGACTGTGTACTGGCCGGTGGACATGATGTGAATGTCTATGGGCTGAAGAATCTTCGATATGGTAGGCAGTCGATCTGGAGTCAATCTGTAGAAGCATCGGATTACCAGACATTTAAAGGACATAAGAGGGATGCTCGGACGTTCTGGATAGCTCCTCGGAAAGCACGGTTTCAAGATCAAGTAAAAGAGTCAACGCGTTCTGTGCAGGCTCTGTAAGGGAGGTCGCCGACTCGTCATCGAGTCCAATTAGTGCTAACATGGTCCTGTCATGCTGCAAAAGGCACGAAAGTCATTTTTGATATCGAAATGATGTTCACTGGTGCTTACTATAATGTAGTATATCTTCTGGCGGGTGGTAAGGTGAGGATTATCTGATGTTGCAAGGTGTACAATAACAGAAGAAAAGATGGGTGGAAGTCGAGGAGGAACTGCAGCATTCAACGATGTGATCAATGTCGACTCTACATCGACGAAATTCTGATCATAGTCAACGCAAGATGCATCTACACCCGTGCTCTGGACGTCTCTAACTTTCTCAGACACCTCTGAAGGCGGAGGAATCGGTGATTGAGTTTCTAAGTCACAAGGCGGTGGTATAAAATGTTCATCAGCAACACAAGAAGCGACAATATTACTAGAGTCGCCGGATATGGCATCCGCCAATGCACTGTGGTCGAGTCCTTGGGCTACCGCGGATGGAATAGACGTGTCCAAAACACGGTTTCCTTTGGCTATAGGGTTTCCCTTGCTTTCTACCAGCTCTTGCTTATTCTCCGACAACTCTGGCTGTTTACTGGTCCCCTTTCCAAATGTCAATGCAGCGGGCCAACCCCATTTGACATTCATGCTCATCGCAGGAATTCCAAGGAACGAACTGGGAGATGTTTCCCCTAGATCCTTCCCGTTCGGTGCGTCATCAACTGACGACCGTCCACCTGGTATCTGCCCATCGCGCGATGGAGCTTCCGACGCCGGTGGTGTTAAAGGTATAAAGCTAAGAAGATGTCGAGGTAGTGATGATGGGTAATTGGCTGCGAAGTATTTCGGTGAGGGCACAACGTGCGGAGGCTGAATGATAATCGATGAGACATGATGGGGTAAATGTCGCGAGTGATCGATAATACTGGGTAATAATGACCGGTATGAGGGATGCATTGGAATTCCTGGAATGATTTGGCTAGGGAACGATACAAGTAGAAAGTGGGTATCATACCAAGGTGGTCTCCGAATTCCGCACCTTCTTCTAGATTCCATGACCATGCCCAAACGGTAAAAAATCTTTCTAGTTGCAGTTCTAACCCTTCCTGTCCAATTGTCGAGAGTATAGTTGTAAATGATCCATGAGTGAGCTGGGGAACTTGATTAGTCTGAGGGGCAAGGCATAAATGGACGTTATTGACCTTAAATTGCTCGTAACCTCGTAAGATATCAGCACGTAGTGCAAGATCATGAACTGAACCTTCTTGATAGTCATACGGCGGCGTAATCTTTAAGTCTTTGTCTTTTCCCTTCCCGTTAAACTTCGATTTCTCCTTGGTTTTGCCTTTACCCTTCTCAGACGGCACCTTCGCAAGTTCAACACTCTGCAGACATATTTCGCTAGGAATATATGTTTTCTCTCAGAGACAACAAACTCACGGCATGTATCCAGAAATTTGGTTCTGGTGAAACCATGATGAAACGCCTGGATTGAGAATGTACATTATTGCACATGTCAACATCAGTAAAGATACTAGATAGAACATTCAGCATACAGACTACAAGACGATACTCGTTGCTCACTTGGAAAAGTTTACGAGGGCTTTCGCAAGTCCCACCTGTCGAAGCATTCTATCGCGTGATACAGCACGTTCCTGAGAGGTATAGAACAGGATATGTGCCTGCTCTTCTGCATCTTCATCATCATCATCCGGAACGTGCCCGAGAGGTCTTAGAGTAGGATTATAAATGGCTAAGTAGAGGAGGTTCGGGGGTATTCTGCTCATCGTTGAGCAGGGAACAGGGCAGAATCATCATTTGTACGTAATCAATTATTGCCGTGTTCAAAATAGTTCAGCAACACATGTAAATAATTCCTCGATTTCGCGCTCAAACAACGATATCTCGATGAATATTCGACGTATCTACAAGATCTCTGTTGTTTTAGATCACCTTTTAGTAGCTCTAGGTTGCCCTGCAATAAAATAACCAAGATTTCATTCCAATCTAGTGCACAATTTTTTGAGACTTTCCGACACGAGAACATGGATATTCTGAGAAGCAAGGGTCCAGATGCCTTCTCCAGGTTGTATGTTCAGGGTATGGAGTATATGGAGGGCACCCCATAGTTGTTTTGAGTTCAGCAACGAGATTGTCAAGTTTGATGTATGAACGACATGGAGTGCATGTGCAACAACAACAACAACAACAACAACAACAACCACCACCACCCCACCCCATCCCGAGTCTTAAAACCCACTTTTGCTCGTCCCAATCAACCCAATTCCACCTTAGATACCTCTAGATTGACACAGTTGACTCTTGCATCTTATTTTAGTTCCCCCCTTGAATTATCTCCAAGTTTCCATTGTTATTTTGTTGACCTACTTAACCTTACTGAGTTTCTTGATCACATCACCTCATCTAATGTTACCCTTCTCCATTTGTTACTTACCATTATTGGATACTCAGTAGAGTATGGCACTCTCTCCCTCTTCTTGTCCCATGCCCTCCACTTCTCAGCAAAACCATCCTTCTCCTTCACTTGATTCTCCCTAATGGAATTCGATGACAACTCTGCTTTTTTGCCAGCTCAGCTCCTGAAGGGCAATCTCCTGGTGATACATGGCTGTGTCTCAGATAATCCCAGAGAGACTTCATCCACCCTAGTCAAGGACCTCCTCCTCAACTTGGGCTCAAACCCTCTGTACAACTACTTCCAAGACCTTCCAATTGTGGTCCGAACTTATTGTTGGCATGTTATGTCAAGCTGAAGTTCAGTAGTGGGGAATATGGCACTGAACCCTGGGTCAATCTACTGGAAAACGTCATGAAAGCTATTGTAGAGGCTAGATCCACGTGGGAGGTGCGGTGGAGCACCAGCAGAAAGGGTCAGAGTAATAAGCAACTTTTATGCCGCCTATTAGATCTGTACTCTGGAGTTATGGACTGCAACAACATTCCTGTTGCGGTGATGATGCCTGAAAGTCGCCAAGCACTGTTCTGGTAGATGGTAAACTTAGCGCCTCACAAATGAGTAGTGTCAGGCGGTTGCTAGTGTTGAGAGAGTCCCGGGCAGGGTAGTCTTTTTAGTAAGGTTGGACTTAGAGAAATAAAGAGGTTGCTTAGCGATCTAAGCCAAAAGCCTGCAAGGTGCTAGGGTGCTAGAAGTTGGTAAGGACTTTAGTGACGTAAACGTTGGCAACAATGTGCCCGTATGGCACTGTAAGAACAAAAGTTGGTTAATAAAGTTGGCAAGACTGTATTACTTAGCGACTCTGAGGACTTAGAATGTGCTGAAATGTGATCTGAACTGTGGAGCATACAATTCAATGCTGGCTAAGACAAAATATGTACAGTATTTATAGGTGCTAAGTTGCCGTGTTAATTAAACTAAAAAGTCACTAATTAATCAATTAAGAAAAATGATGACAAGTACAATGGAATGTGAAAGTTGCTAAGCAACAGCATCTGTCAAGTTGGCAAGCGCTAACTCAACATCCTAGCAGTGAAAGAGGCCAAATGTGCGGGGACTGTCGCTAAGACCTGAAACCATCAATGTAAGGGGAATACTTGACGTCTGCAGAACTCCTTCCACAGAGTCGGCGATGCAAGGGGCAAGCGAGAGTTGAGCAAGCACAGAGGTGGGCAAGAGTTGAGCAAGAAGCAAGCAAGGCTAACAGAGGGTTGGACAGCGCTAGATAAGCTTACGGTCAGTTTGGTGGATAGGCCAGAAGAACACTGCTATTGTTCAGCCTAGGGATATTCTATCCCACAGGCTGCCTATATATACTACATCAGTGGCTGTGCTATTACTAATACTGTTTACTAATTGGGCTCCGGTATGTAAAGGAGTATGACTAACAATAATTGATGCTGAGTAAGGTCCGGGCATATGATTCATCAAGGCTGACTACTACAAAATAGAAGGGGAAAGGGTGGGCCAAGCGGCTGGTTGGATCTGCTAGGAATAGGCGTATCGTCAGACTAAGCTTGGAATAGAGTTGGACATGGTCCAGAGACTGGTCCTCTGACAGAACCCACTCTACTTGCCAGCAGGCCTTTATGCCATTGGCTGGCTTACTTATGCTGACTGTTGCTTACTCATTAGTGCTTAGTACATACCGGCCCTATTAGTCAATACACCGTAGTCATAGTGTATCCGATGTAGTATATAAGTAGGACTGGTGGATGGAACATCCCCAGTCCTAGCAATAGAATTGCTTCTGGGTCTACACATTAGCATTACTATGAGCTCCTCAGTGACGACCTTGTCTTCTGCTCTCGTCCTCCTGCTCCACTCCTTGTCAGTGGCCTGCCTTCTTGCCTGCTAGTTGCTTGTCACTGTGCTTGCTCGACACTCACCCTACTTGGTGGTAGGCTTGAGTGGTTGATGTGTCTGCCTGGCTTTCCACGATAGAGCGTCCCCTTACAAAAAATCCAATGAAGCCTCTTGTTGCTTTGAGTGCAAGACAGCTATTGAGGACAAGCATCATATTTTTATGGAGTATCCTAGATTTGCAGACATGAGGAGGGAGGCCAAGAGTGAGGTGGAATGTTTGATGAGCAACAGATGTGTAGAGCTTGTAGAGAATAGAATGCTCACAGCAGAAGTGGCAAAAAGATCTCCTGTACAGCTAAGTCTTTATTCCATGATGATAAAGCAACATGGCCTCTATATAATACTGCCTACTATCTAGGTCAGTAACCAAATGTGTTAGAGCTGCTGGGGTTAGACAACCCAACCCTGGAACTTAGAAGGCATGCACATTTCTTTGTGTTGATGTGGCACATCTTGTTCATCTGCCTTACTGGTTGCATTTGGGGATAAGTTCAATGCTTGGCGGCATGGGATGCAGCCTTATAACCCCATAACACCTACAACACTCACTCTTTTCTGTTATTTTGTAACCTTCTTTATTCATGCTCTAGTTAGCTTCATGCACAACTCCGTGTACTTTGCATGCAGTAGTGGCAAGCTTTCTCCCCTGGAGTTTTGATGCTACCCCACTAGCCTCTTTATTTAAGTAGTGATTGTTTTACTAGGTCTACTGTGGCTTGTCATTACAGACATGTCCTTAGCTTTTAGTTAGCGGAGATAGATATCAAAATTGTAATATTGTAACAAACATTCCTGTCCTTTCACCAATGCCTTGTGGACACACACCGTTGATGATGCCCAAAAGTCACTAAGCACTGTCCTGGTAGATGGTAAACTTAGCGCCTCACAAATGAGTAGTGTCGGGCGGTTGCTAGTGTTGAGAGAGTCCTGGGCAAGGTCCCAGAAGCCTAGTCTTTTTAGTGGGGTTTGGACTTAGAGAAATGAAACAAGTTGCTTAAGTGCCAAATCTGCGGAGACTGTTGCTAAGGCCTGAAATCATCAAGGGGCCTGTCTCAAGTAAGTTGCTAAGTATTGGATAAGCCATAAGCGTTGCTAAAGTAATCTGTGTCAGGAAACTCCTCATCTTTCTCCTTTTCTTGTCTTTTATTTCCTTTTCTTATTCTTCTTTTCCTTTCTTGTCTATCTTTTTACCTTTAGTATAGTTCTCCCTTACCTTCTTTTACTAGTTCTGTCTGCTCTAGCTTATCTAATAAGCTGCATGTGACCTGGTAACTACTGAGTCACATGCCAAAGCTGCATGTGATCTAGCAACTACCAAGTCATATGCCAAAGCTGCATGTGATCCGGGTAATTACTGAGTCACATGACAAAGCTGCATGTGATCTGGTAACTACCGAGTCACATGCCATGTCCGAGTTTTTCACTATTTAGGTTAAGGTTACACCTTGTTGATCTGTATAGTTGTTTCCCACACTTCTGAAGCCTCAGAAGCGTTAGTTCTGGCATAGAAAATCCTTAGACTTGTTCTCTTTGGATTTCCCTTTGCCAGGTGAGTAGTCATTGTAGTGTTACGCTGTGTGACTGAGCCATAGCCTCTAAAGATCGCCTTTACAGCAGAACAAGTCTCTACATTTCAGTCTGGGAGCCCCCTTTTAGCCTGCTTGAGCCCTTTCTTGCCCTTTTAGGTCACTCCCCCATTAGATTAACTTTGCTTCTCTAACCAGCCCCCTCAAGTGCTCCCTTAGATGCTTCTGCCCCTTAGGATGATGCCTGGAGTTGCCTGCTTGCTCTAGAGACTCAGGTGCAGACTGTCAGGGGACTTCCTTTTCCGGCCATCCCGGAGATCTCCGGGACCCTCCGGACTTCCTTTTCC
>QLOM01006172.1:0-26490 GCA_003313785.1 Termitomyces sp. MG148
TCATTGCTTGACTGTCACTGCCAACAATGGCACGTGCAGGGAGGGTGCAAACTAAAAGAGTCAGCATGTGAAGGGCAAGCAGGATACCCACTATTTCTGCCTCGTAGACGGTGTGTTGGGACTTGCTACCAAGGTGGTAGCATAGGTGCTGGGTTTCGACCCCTTTGACGTAAAGTACCACCAAGGCACCAATGCCATCTTCGAAGCCTGAGCCATTACAGTAAACGGCCACTGGTATGGCAGCAAAAGCATTGCCAGCTTGAGCCAGGGCAGTGTCTCTGTCGCTCGCTACTATCGGTGAGAAGGAGGGTAAGTAATTGGGACGTCGCCGTACTGGCTGTACGGTTTTGATGTGCTTCAGGATTATACTAGTAGTGAAGAAGAGAAAGTGTAGCGGGGAGCGGTGCTGAGCTACAAAGCGCCCAGCTGCTCTGCGAGCGATGGGGTAGAGGGGGTGGGTAGAAGGAAGGGACGAGATACGCACCGCTGCTCTGTACAGGACCTTCCTGAACAGGAGGTCGACCGGGAGCAGGAATGCATGTGCGTCAAGGACATTGCCTGCTGTGGTGCTGAGGGTGCCGGTGATGGCTCTGGCTGCACGGCGCTGAGAGGGGATTAATTTCCTGGTGACTGATACTGAACCGAGCGTCTTTGCGCCTGACGGCGCATCGTGTAGAGCTGTGTACCATACATCTGCGGCATAGGTGATGGCTGGGATGGCGACAGTGTTGTACAGCTGGCACATCCGCTGGGGGGGCATTCCTCCTGATATGCGTGACAGACACATTACCTGAAGTGACCACCAAGTGGCCTGTGCAGTCACCTTCTGGTGGTGTGCAGTCCACCGCAGTTTGGAATCAAAGATGACCCCCAAGTATTTGTACAAGGGGACCGTCCTGACGGGTTGTACGGTGGAGCCGCCATCAGGGTTTGCACGTGTTAGTACAAGGTTGTCAGGCAATCTGTCGCTGGGAGAGCAGAGGAAGTTCATCAATGCTAGCTTTGTCAGTTCAAATGGTGAGTTGTGAGAAGAGGACCAGGTGAAACCTCTGTTGGGTCTGTGCATCATGTCTGCAAGGGTGCCATGGCATTTGGCCAGAGTCTTGGCAGTAGCGAGGAACATAGTGTTGTCCACAAATCCAGCTGCAAGCTCATTTTTGGCATGTCTGTTGGCCACGCGGATCAATGGAGCGTTGTAGAACACGTACAGGAGCATGGCGAGGGGGCAGCCTTGTGTTGTTCTATTAAGGACGTTGAAAGGGTCTGAGAGGTGGGTGTCAAATTTGAGCCTGGTCGATCTGCCTGTGAGCATGTTCTGGATGAGGTCAACGTAGCAGGTTGGGACGCGGCATTCACGCATGTTGTGGATGAGGTGGTCGCATCCCGTATTTGGGAATGCGCCTTGTACATTGAGGAAGAGTGCAGCCGCCACGTGCCCTGTGCGCCAAGCGTCCTTGATCCTAGAGACAACCATGTGCATTGCGTCCGTTGTGTTATGGCCAGGGCGCCTGCCAAACTGGTGCGCAGGGAACATGTGGTGTTTTTTGGCTAGGAAGGAGAGGTCAGCAGCAACAACGGTGGAGAGGAGCTTTCCGATTGTATTGAGAAGTCCAATCGGATGGTAAGCCTTTGGCTTGGTGTAGTCTGGTTTCCCAGGCTTGCGGAGAATGAGGGTAGTAGAGACAAGCCAGGAGCCGTGATAAACGTTTAGCTCAAACATGGCTCAGAAGATATAGTAGAGATGATCAATTAGGACATCAGAGCAGCGCTTAAGCACGATATTGGGGATCCTGTCAGGACCCGGGGCTTTATAAGGCTTAAGTTGTGCAATGGCTGTGAGGATGCGGGTGCGGTTGAAGAACCGTATGCTAGGCAGGGGTTCCGGATATGCAGAAAGAGGAATAGAGGGGGAGGGGGGTGGGGGTGGAAAGAGAGACTCAGATAGAACTTTTGCTTTCTGATTAGCCATGGTGGCTCTGCTATCCGTTCCACCGCTGCATATTTTGAGGTCAGGAATCCTGTTGCAGGACGCATCAGTAGGTTCGCAAGTGATGTATTTGTTCGCAATGTAGATCTGCCTGGCGTTGATGTTTTCCAGCTAGTCGACCCAGTGCACGTCCTTGGCCTTGCATATCTCAGTAGCCATCAGCTGGGACAGGCGCTTAGCTTCTGTTTTTGCCGGGTGGTTAGCAATGTCATGGAACTTGTAAGCGAGGTTGTTGGCCTTGGCCTGGGCCTTTTTGAGAGCCGTTAGCTCTTTAGTCCACCAACGTTTGGTGAAGGAGCAGAGTTTGCAGAGAGGAACAATGTCATCACATTCGATGACGCCTTGGATGAGCACCGTCAGCGCTGAGACCTTGGCATGGAAGTCAGCCACAGTCTCAATGGGGCGGGCTGGAGATTCAACGTCTAGCTTCGCCTTCAGCATGGCGTTGAATGTCTTCCAGTCAACTTCGCGGAAGTTCCTCGAAGGAGGCGTGGACACGTGCAGGAGCGGGAATTCAATCTCTGTAATGACAGGAAGGTGGTCAGTAACAGGGGGGCATAGAGAAGGTATGACATTGCAGGAGATAATCGGGCTGACGCCGTTGCACCGATACCAGATGTTGTCAGGTCTTGTCCAACTGTCAAGGGCCGTGCGCAGTGTGGGTAGGCCCGGCGGCAGTGCAAGGTCCATATGGTAACAACCCAGGAGCCTGAGGAGGGGCCGGATCTCATCGTCTGAGGAGATGAGGTAGCGGTTCTCCACTGTTTCCCACATGGGGTGGTGGCGATTGAAATCCCCGGCTCATACCATATGGTCTCTGTCCGATGGGCAGACAAAGTGAAGGTTAGCAGAGAGGAAGGAGGAAAGTGCCATGAGGCTGTCATTGTTAGTGCAGTCATTGTATATGTTGAAGAGAGTGAGGAATCCGCTGCTGTTTTTGAAGCAAACTGCTGTGACGTCCAGTGAGGGGACGTCAAGTAGGGTGTATGAGTCTGTGGGGATGTTAGCATTGATAGGGATGATGGATCTCATACGGGTGCTGTTGTCCCGTTGATGGGACTTGGGGTAGAGGACAACCCATTTTGAGGTAGCTCTGGTGTTGCCAAGGAAGTCTAGGTAGGGTTCCTGCAGTGCCAGGATCTCCCAGTCTTCTGGCCAAGCCAAGCTGAGCATGGCCTCTTGCGCTGCGTTGGACTTGCGTAGGTTCTGCTGCCAGATACGTAGCCGCGGCGGTGGCTCCAAGGACCTAATCATTGCGGGGGTTAGTGGCAGATGCCGTCTGGGAAGCCGTCGGAGCACTAAGGCTCGTTTTCCAAATATCTGTCAGTGCTGCCTGATAGCGGCCAGTGCCCGAGGGCCGAGGGCCGCTGGTATCAGATAACCATGGAGTGGGCATGGGAGCGGACTTGGAGATTTTCAGCAGGTCAAGGACCCAAGTGCTAGGGTCACCGGTGGGAAAGAACGGCATGCTGTTCTCAGGATAGCGAGTATCCAGGTCATCACAGCGCTTACTGAACACCGGGCAGTGGCGGGCAGAGCTCGTGCATGAGAGGAATCGGGTCCACATGATACACAGTGTGGGGCAGTCCCAGAGGGACAGTCATCAAACATGTGGTCTGGGCTCGCACAGTGAGAACAGCGCTTGCCGTTTTTGCAGGAAGCGCGGATGTGGCCAAATTCCTGGCAGTTATTGCACCAGAGAGGCTCACAGAGGTCCTTTCGGATCATGACATGATGCCTCGTAACGAAGACATGCTCACAAAGGAGATGATTGGCAGCGTGTGGAGAATTGCAGAGCACCTTAAGAGAGGCAACCGTTTGCCATGCATGGCGTTGGGTCACCTTCTTCAGCCAAGAGGCTGAGGTGATGCATCCTGCTGGCAGACCATTCTCTTGTTTGAATGTCACGATGTCTTTGGCCTTGGAGGGATCAAAGATCCCCCCACAGGGGACAAAGCGAGCGATGAGGCTGTAGGCCTTGTCAATGACCCGTGCCGTGTCTCCCAAGCATGTCTTGGCGAGCTCCCAGACGGAGTTGTGTGCGTAGCTTCTGAATCGTCCTGCGGACTCCGGTGTGTTGAGCTCAATGAGGTACGCACCTTGTTTGAGCCAGGTGATCCCATGAACTAAGGTCCTGGGGGGTACAGCAGGCACACTGTCAACTGCTGCCAGATGGGCCCGGATTTGTTGACCTCTGCCAGCAGTTTGTTGATGCAGATGCAGAGTTTGGCCATCGCAGTTGGAGAGCAGCTGGTGGGGGCATCAAAGCTCAAGGTGTTGATCGTTACTAGGACCATTTTTGCGTCGTGGAGGAGGCGTTGTTGAAGGTGTGTGTGTAGGGTGGGCGCGTTGGGGTTGAATTCAGTCGGGAGTGTGGGTGGCGGAGCAGCTGCGGCTATGCTCGCCCAGGTGGGACAAGGAGGGTGGGATTGGGGGGCTGCTGACAGCGGCAGCGGCGGTGGACTGGCAGAGAGTTTCAATACAGCATTGCTGAGGGAGGAGGTGACCGTGGCAAGCTGGGTCAAGATGTCCCTGAGTGCCAAGGTGGTCTCAGCCTGAGTCATGTCATTTGCAGAGGTGAAGTCAAGAGAGGAGGCAATGCGGTGCATGATGGGGTCGACTCGCTCTAGGACTTTGGTGGCGACTGCGTTGGCCAGTGTGTCCGAGAGCTTGTCTGTGACATCATCTTCCAGCAAGAATGCCACTGCAAGGACGGCATTCTTTGCATCGTTCTTGAGCCTTGAACCTTTGGAGGCAATAACCGCAGTCATCAGCACATGAGCGAGCTTCATGCGGTCATACGGCTCCCCTGCGAGGATCCAACCTTTGGCTTCGAGCCATCTATGGGCTTCGCCCAGTGACTGGACCAGGCCGCCATGGGCCATCATCAGCATGCTGAACTCGGAACGGGACAGAAGGGGCTGTGCAGGGGCCAGGGTCCCTGCTCAGCTGGCACCGCCTGGCTGCTGGCGTGCAGATTTAGGGGGAACTGACATACCCGCAGCGAAAGTGGGTAGGATGTAAAAGGGTGTGGTAAGTAGTGTTGGCTAAGTGGCTTATGGGCTGGAGAGAAGGTGTGGAAAAGGGTCTTGACTAATGCTAACTAGATGCTACTGGACTACCAGGACCCCGGAAGGGATGATGGCGGTTGTAGATCAAGTTGCGGTCCTTTTGGGGGCTCTTCAACCCCCTCTCAGGTCATTGGGAGTGCTCATGCCTTTGCTACCCAGCATTGGCAGCGGAGCTAGATCCGAACATCATGCCAATCCCCTTGGGCATACGTGTTTTTAATGCTGGTTGGACAACATACGTTTCCTTGGATCTGCTTACAAATGCTGCATGTCATCAGGCCATGATGATGTCCAATAGGCATGGGGACTCTTCTCTTTCCATTAATTCTTCAGGCAAATTGCAGTTTTCCTCTGCAAGATTCGACCTCAGTCGTGAGCATCATATGTCAGCATACGAGTTCATGCAGGCCTCCAAAACTTTGGTTTGGGTGATTTGACATTGTCTTAAGGCTGGTCCCGAGGGTCAGATTGGGGGTTCAACAGCTCAGGCCATTGCGGATTCCTTCGAGTGCCATTACAATCGTATTCAACATCATCATGATTTTGGCGAACACTTTGTTGTTTATCTCGCTTATGACATTTATATTTGGCATGCCTACCTGCAGAGCAGTGGGGCCGTGAGTGTTCATGAATGGCATAAGCTGGTTTTCAAGAAGAAATTGCAGGATTTTATGACAGATAGTATTCGTCGCACTCTAAACCAGCACTCAGATCTGCTCTTTGGCAATGGCTCATCTTCTTATGAGCGCTCTCCCTCCTTTCCCCAGCCTTCCCATTCCTTTTGTGCATCTTCAAAAATGCCGTCGTATTGAGGCTCGGGTTTTGCAGGTTGCAGAGGGGGTAGAGGAATGCGCTGTTTCCCATACGAGACCTCGGGCCAAGAGGCATCCCATAGATCAGTTAAATGCATGGTGTGTGGCGCCGAAGATCACCGCTTTGGGAATTGTTCCAGGACTGGAAAAATCTTGTGCTGTGTCAATGGTAGATGGGCAGATGCATCCAGGATCACCTACTGCTTTGCCTTCAACAGACCTCAGTCTTGTACCTCGTCCAATTGTTCCCACCGACATGCTTGTTTGCTCTGCGGGGATGGTCAACACTCAGCTCAGACATGCTCTGCTTGAGTCATTTTGTCCTGTCACTACCCTCCTCAAGGTACATGAGTGGACCGTTGCGCTGAGGAGGGTCAATGCCTTAGATCAATTCGCACATATTATACAGGGTTTAAAATTTGGTTTTTCATTAGGTTCCTTTTCTTTCGTTACATTAGCAACCTTTTTCTGATTGAAATAGGTCTAGAAAGCTTTACATTAGATGAAACATTCTCCCCACCCAATCATTACAGGACACCCCAACATCACAAATTTGTTATGACAGAGTACGCTAAGGAACACGAATTAGGCCACATTTTGATAGGATACCTACCTGCCTTAATTCAACACTTGTTTGGTCATTATCACACTGCACCGTTGAATGTGATTGAGTCAGCAGGAGGAAAGCTCAGAATCACCGTCGATCACTCTTATCCAAGAAACATCAAATATAAGTTCCATCAATTTGTGCATAGATACAAAGTGTTTCCAATGCAAATGGGGCTCCTTTTCAGCGTGTTGGTTGCTAGTAGTAGACACACCGCCAGGGACACAGGTAGCCGTGTTTGATGTGGAATCAGCCTTCCAAATCATTCCCACAAAACCGGAAGAGCGGCTTTTTACCGTGCTTTCCTTAAACAAAGAAGTCGTATTGGATTATTGGCTGAATTTTGGCATATCTCCAGCACCAGGAATATTTGGCTGGGTGGCGGACACCATGGCCTTTATCTTTCGGACGCGGGGCATCAAAGCATTGCTTAAATGGGTAGATGATTTCATATTCTTCAGATACTTACATAATCAGGAAGATGGTTCACGTTATTATAAGTATTCTGAAGATCTTATATGGTCAGTCGCGGAGGAATTAGGCTGGCCTTGGGCGCCAGATAAGTTCATGCCATTCGCTTCAACATTCACATACATTGGCTTTGAATGGTTGCTCTCAGAGAAAACAGTGGCCTTGCCTAGCAAAAAGCGGGAAAAATATCTTACAAAATTGGAACTTTGGAATTTGGGTGCTTTCGTCTCAAGACAGATGGTCGAATCTCTGATCGGCATGCTAAATCATGTCACCTTGGTGATTCCAATTGGGCGTTCTCATCTCCCTTCCCTCTATCAATTCAGAGCAGGATTTAAGGCAGACACCCCTAGCTGGATCAAGCATCGCATTACACCAGCAGTTTTTGAAGATATCACCTGGTGGAGAAACACTTTATCAAATTTGGCATGTTCAATGGATATTATCAAGCCTCCTGAACCTTGCGGTATGATTGTACACGTTGACGCTTCAACCTCTTGGGGCATAGGCTTAGTTCTGAACAGGAAATGGCTAGCCTGGAAGCTATTACCGGGATGGGCAACGGCTGAACGCAATATTGGTTGGGCCAAGATGGTGGCAATAGACCTCACAGTGAGAACTTTTATTTCTTCCAAGCTAAGGAACATTCACATTGGAATAAAATCAGATAATTTGGGTTGTGTGGGAGCTTTAGCAGCGGGACAGTCACACAACTCGGCCTCAAACTTTATATTGCAGAACATTGTATCAAACTTTCAAAATTTCGGCTGATGGGTTACAGTTTCATGGATACCTACATCAGAGAATCTTGCAGACGCACCATCAAGAGGTCTTTTTCCATCGAGGAAAAACCTTTATCCTTTTCCACCTTTGATTCCTGATTACTTACGATCTTTGGTATCACCTAGTATTCCTCATTCTGCGTTACCTGTAGATTATTAACAAGGATAAAATCATATATTGTACTCGGCAGCTGTTCACAAAATTACCTTGAAACAGAAGCTTTTAATAGGAGACATAGAAGAGACATTTGATAGGAGATCAAGGGAGTATGCTGTATGTATATAAGTTTTGAATTACCTGTCTTCATACCCTTGTTTCTTATCTTAATTCTTTCATGTCTGTGAAATCATTGATTGATTTGTTGGTGCATGAACATGTCGCTCATTTTCTGGCAGAACGTAACTCAGTGGCTGGCGAGGTCGCAGATGCTCTATTTCCAATACAGTCAACAAACCAAAGTGGGCGATCTTTGAACCAGCATAATACTGTCTCCAATGTTATTGTAGTTCCTTGGTTAGCTGGCACTCAATTGGAAGGGACTCAATTGTTTATCAGCTCTTCGAATAGCACGCACGCCTACTCTGCTACGCCTCAAAACAAGCAAATTGGCTCAAAAATTTCCAGAGAAAGGCAGAAGAAATCTTCTATCAAGAAATCTATGCTTAGCAAACAAGTACACAGAGTAATAGGAAAAGCTTGGAAAGCATCCACGGGTTCGAGATATGCAGCTTCTGTTAAACAGTTCCTGAAATACTGCGAGTCTTGATCCATTCCTATCTCGTCCTTATTACCGGTTCTGGAATCGTTGCTGTGCGAGTTCGCGGCGTCTTTTGCTGGAAAGGTAGCTGGTCAGACAGTGGCTGCCAAGTGTGATGCAATCAGAGCCTGGCACATTCAAAATGGCGTGGAGTACCCCAAGAGCGTCAATTTGGATTATGTTATAAAAGGAATAGAGAATGAATGCCCTCCTTCCTCTATCAAACCTCCTAGACCCCCAGTATCCGCAAAAATATTGTCTACTCTTAGGACAACCTTGGATTTCACTTCTTCATTGGATGTTTGCATCTACGTGTCTGCGGTGTTGTGTTTCTGGGCCCAGATTAGATTGGGTGAATTCCTACCTAAAATCGAGACAAACGCGGATAGGTCTTTATTCCTGGCATAGTGCGATCTGAAGCCTTCATCAGATGTCGGTTTCACTATGATATTGCATCTACCCAACATGAAAATGAGAGGAAAAAGAGGCAAAGATGTTGTCGTGACACGACAGCATGATTTGGATCCAATTTGGGCTATCAAATTGCATCACAGAAAAAACTATGTGGACCCCAATGATTTGTTGGCAACTTATACAAATGCGATGGGAAAACAAGTTCCTTTGACACAGCGAAAGTTCATTCTCCGTATAAATGAAATCATGAAGAAATTCAATCTGCCTCTGATTTCCGGACACTGTTTTTGAATTGGGGGTACAACGCACTTGTTATTATCAGGGGTACCACCAGATATTGTGAAGATATTGGGTAGATGGTTGTCAGATGCCTTTCTCAGGTATTGGAGATCGCTGGAGATTATAGCCCCATACATCGAACTTTTACGTCCAATCTTGGAGAACTCCAGAGTGTTTGCCAAAAACACTTCACAGGGGTAATCTTCTCTTTTGATCAGACGTGCGTTCTCCTTTCGCTCGGTTTGCATGTGGGTTCTTACTCGGCGTCGTTGCAAATCCCCTATGCAGTGTTTTCAGATCTCTGCATATACTCCCGATCCAACATGTGTGTATTTGAATAAGTTAATGTTCATAGAGATGTGGTGTATTTGAATAGGTTAATGTTCATGGAGATGTGGCGACACGTGTTTTATTTTCTTTTTGAGTAATTATTTTATGGGTATTTATTTGATACGTTCAATACTCATGAACTTGAACAGAAAAAACAAGGTACTTTTCCCCAATGCGATTACCCCCTATTTATACCATCGACTTGTTAGTCTGCCAAGAAAGTGTAATGACAGAAGGCGGGACGTGTTTTGCAACTAGTGTCACAGTCACAGGATTCAAACCTTTGTTTAATACACTCATTACAAGTATCAGTTCTCTTAAATTTTGACTACGTGGTTTCTTCTTCCTCTAGCAATTCTCTTCTTCTCCATATACCGCTATGTCTTCCACTGCATCCTCGTCTGGTTCGTCCTCCGATTCCATTTCCTCGGGCCATCCGCCCTCTCATACTCGTGCCTCTAGCCGTTCTAGAATCCTTTCCTCTAGCAAACCCGCCAGGGCAGCTGGTAAACGCGCCTCCTTGCGTCCCCTGGAGGAGGAATCTGATGAGCACACTGAGCCATTGGAGGACACTACCCTTATCCCTCAGGAGGAAGTGAACAACCCTCGAACAGGTGATCTCATAGACAACGCATGTGATGCGCGCATACATTCTGGTATTCCCTCTGTTTCCGTTTCAACTTCTGTTCCCTGTGGCACACCCATCCCTTCTACGGCTCCTGTACACAACTCATCGCCTTCTTCCTTGACTGTCTCCCCTTCTGCGGTTACCCCATCCATGATTCCAACCTCGACTGCACTCTTGAATGTGGACCCTGCCCCTGTGACTCCTTTGACGGCGACGTCTATTTCTACAGCGGCACCTATTTCTACAGTATTGTTGACTGATCCCCCCATTCCGGTGACCCCTTTGGTTGCTATCCCGGCCCCCACTACAAACCCAGAAGCATCTCCGGACAATCCGGTAGCTTCTTTGCATCCCCTCCTACCAGCTATCCTGGTTCCTACTACTCCGTTCTCTCCTTGCAGAACTTCTCCACTTGCGTCGGCCATGGTCAGTCAACCCATCCCTCCTCCGGCTCCTCATCCTGAGGTTTTGCCTCGTCCGTCTCCAGCCATCGATGAATTTCTGCGTACGGTCCCACTCACACAGTCCGAGACGGTTACCTTGTCTTGTTCAGCCTTGGTTGACCTCCTGAAGTCCTTTGGGGACAATGTCTCTTCAGGTATTCCTTCTCTTTCAGCTTCTCGCCCTGGCTTTATGCCGGGAGACATTCCAACTGGCTTTATGCCGGATCTCATTCCTTCGGGGTGGCATCCAGCCCTTCCACGGGCTTCTTCTCGTCCTGGCTTTACATCAGATGATGCTTCACCTGGCTTTATGCCGGATTTCGCCTCTTCGAGGCAGCAGTCAGCCCCTACACAGCACATTCCTTCCCAGTCTTCCTGCGCACATGGCTTTATGCCTTCCTTGCCTTTCTCCACGCATAGCTTTACGCACGGTTTTATGCCATCCCACATTCCTTCCACGCAGGACGTTCCTTCCACGTGGATCCCTGCCCAAGTTCCCTCTACTCAGATCCTCGCCTCACAAATTCCCTCGGCACAAGGCTTCACGCCTCTCATGTTACATTGGGGTCTGAAGTTCCTCCAGCTGCAGCGAGTCTTCCGGCAAGTCAGCCTCCCCTGTCACTCATGTTTGCGAGTAATTTCACTCCTGATTTGCATTCCTTCACCACCACATCCTCCGCGAGACCTTTCCTCAGTGCGCCACCCATATCTGCCACGGAATTGGACCCAAATATTATGCCCATCCCTTTGCGTATTCAGTGGGTGTTCAACGCTGGTTGGACGACTTATGTCCCCCTCGATCTCTTCACCAATGCAGCATGCCATCGCTCTATGACAGCGTCTAATAGACACGGCGATTCCGTGGTTTCTATAAACTCTTTGGGTGAATTACAAGTTTCTTTGGCAAAGTTTGATTTGAGCTGGGAACGCTATATTTCAGCGTACGAGTTCATGCAGGCATCTAAGACTCTGGTTTGGGTTATCCGCCATTGTTTGAAGGCGGGCCCAGAGGGCCAGATCAGGGGTGTGACCGCGCAGGCTATCACGAATGCGTTTGAACAACATTACAACCGCATTCAGCATTGTCATGACTTTGGGGACCATTTTGTGGTTTATCTTGCGTATGACATATATATCCGCCACACATATCTCCAGAGCGGCAGAGTGGTCAGTGTGCAGGAGTGGCATAAGCTGGTTTTTGAGAAAAAATTACAGGACTTTATGATGAATAGTATCCGCCGCACGCTCAATCAACCGTCGGATTTACTTTTTGGTGATGGGACATCCAGCTCTGTTCCTCCAAGTTCAGCGCTTCATTCTACGTCTCATTCCTTTTGTTCCCCCTCGGAAGCGCCGACGCATTGTGGATCGGGCTTTGGCCATCAAAGGGGTAGGGGATTCCGTCGTTTCCCATATGACGGATCCGGCAGGGAACATTTGCACAAACAGGTCAAGTGCATGGTCTGCGGGAGCGACAACCACCATTTTGGAAACTGCACCAGAAGTGGGAAAGTCTTGCGGCATGTCAACGGTCGATGGGCCAATTCCGCAGGGATTTCCTACTGTTTCTCGTACAACGGGCCTCATTCATGTTCCTCTTCAAATTGCGCACACCGACACGCTTGTTTTCTCTGTGATGATGGACAGCACTCAGTGCAGACGTGCGCTGCTTGATGCATTCTGTCCGGTGACCACTCCTCTTAAAGTTCAGGAATGGGTTAAAGTTTTGACAGAGGCAAACATGTTAGACTGTTTTGCGCATGTGGTTCGAGGTCTGCAGTTTGGTTTCTCCTTAGGTTTAGAACAGTTTACACTACACGATACATTTTCTCCACTGAATTACTACAGGACACCTCAACATCACGAATTTGTTATTTCAAAGTATACGACAGAGCGCAAATTAGGCCGCGTCTCAATAGGTTACCCTCCCTCTTTAATCCGAAGTCTTTTTGGTCATTATCGCACGGCACCGTTGAATGTGATAGAATCCGCAAGGGGTAAGCTTCAAATCACCATGGATCACTCTTACCCCAGACATCTACCAAACCTAAGCTTGATTAACGCAAACATTGACACAAAACGCTTCCAATGCGAGTGGGGATCCTTTTTGGCTTGTTGGTTATTGGTAGCAGAAGCTCCACCAGGAACTCAGGTTGCCGTGTTCGAAGTAGAATCCGCATTTTGGATTATACCTACAAAGCCGGAGGAACGGTTCTTTATGGCTTTATTGTTAAATGATGAAGTGGTTCTGGACCATTGCTTGAACTTTGGTATCTTGCCGGCACCAGGTATATTTGGCTGGGTCGCAGATACAATGGTCTTCATTTATTGGACTCGAGGCATCGAGGCTTTATTGAAGTGGGTAGACGACTTCATATTTTTTAGATATCTCCATCGCAGGGAGGATGGGTCCGAATATTACAAGTATGGCGAAGACCTCATTTGGTCCATGGCAGACCAATTAGGTTGGCCTTGGACACATGACAAGTTCAGACCCTTTGCATCCTTGTTTACTTATATTGGCTTTGAATGGTCACTCGACAAGAAAACAGTCTCCCTCCCATGTACAAAAAAGGATAAATACCTTGCAAAACTGGCGGACTGGGATCTAAGAGCCTTTGTTATGAACCAGATGGCGGAATCACTCATTGGAACCCTCAATCATGTCACTTTGGTCATACCGGTTGGGCGATCCCATCTCCCTTCCTTGTATCGCTTTAGATCGGGTTTCAGAGTCGATGCCTCGAGATGGACAAAGCATCGCGTCACACCTTCAGTTTTCAAGGATATTGTCTGGTGGAGGAATGTATTGTCCTCGGAGTGCTGCCTCAAGATCGTGAAACCTCCCCCACCCAGCAATATGATTGTACACATGGATGCATCCACCTCCTGGGGCATAGGCTTAGTTTTGAACGGGAAGTGGCTGGCCTGGAAGCTATTACCGGGATGGACTTCAGCTGAGCGTGATATCGGCTGGGCAGAGATGGTAGCTATTGATCTGGCGGTGCAAACGTTCATTTCTTCAAAGCTGAATAACATTCACATTGTCGTTAAATCGGACAACTCTGGGTGCGTCAGAGCATTGAGCGCTGGACATTCAAGAAATGCGGCTTCAAATTTCATTCTTCGGAACATAGTGTCAAATTTTCAGGCCCACGGTATATGGATCACGGTTTCATGAATCCCAACCTCGGAAAATCTGGCGGACAAATCTTTGAGAGGTGTTTTTCCTCCCAGAAAACTACTTTATTCTTTTCCTCCTTCCATACCAGATGAGTATCCAACACTCGGTCCTCCCTGCGGATTGAAGTTACAGTCCAATTATTATTTGTGTAGGTACAGGCTATATTATAGTATGACTTAGGAGTGCAAAACCTGCAAAAATTGAGGGCAGGTGATAGGGGTATTAGGAGTTCCAAAACCTGTGAAAATTAGGGGCTGAACAAAGATATTACGATGAAAGTTTTGCCTACATTGATACTCTGCGCCCTATCCAAACCTACGAACCGCGAATGTTCCCGCGTCCCACCTCAACAGCCTAAATTCTTTCTGTCCACATCAGACCATAACAGATGTCTTCGGGAGGGTTCCTCGACATAGAAGAGTTGGTGTGCCAACACGTAGCGCGTTTTTTGGCACAGCACAGTCCTATGCTCAAAGCGTGCAGGAAGGGCTTCTTGACGCCAAGTCTTTTTACTGAACATGTTGACATACCTTCAAAGGATGTTCTCAATCAACGCAGCAGTATATCTGGGCTGGTTTCAAACGGACAGGTACTTACTATAGGAAATGGACAATACCCAGGTACTGCTCTGACAGCATGTCACTCGATCGTACAGGAGTCGGAGTATTGTAAGCGCACCTTTGTCCAAGGTGTCATTGATCGGAGGAAAAAGAAGAGGAAGGTGTCAGTTAAGCGGACACTGCTCAACAATCATGTACACAAGGTTATTAGCAAGGCCTGGAAAATGTCCACAAGTTCGAGATACGCAGCTTTGGTCAAGGAGTTTTTGAAGTACTGCAAATCACGCTCCCTTCCCCTTACATCCTTGCTTCCTGTACTGGAATCATTGCTGTGCGAGTACGCGGCGTCTTTTGCTGGAAAGGTGGCAGGTCAAACAGTAGCAGCAAAATGCGACGCGATTAGGGCATGGCATATACAAAACAGATTCAATTACACGAAAAGCATCAACCTAGACTATGTAATAAAGGGAGTTGAAAATGAACGGCCACCATTGTCCGTCAAACCTCCTAGACCACCAGTCTCAGCTAAGATGTTGGAGGGCCTCAGGGTATTACTGGATAGTTCTTTGTCCTTTGATGTATGTGTCTATATGACGGCATCCGTGTGTTTCTGGGCACAAATCAGACTCGGTGAGTTCTTATCCAAAACGGAGAACAATCCTGACCGCACTCTTTTTCCAACATGGACAAGCTTGAGGCCTTCAATGGAAGACAATTACACGATGATCTTGCACCTTCCGAACACCAAAATGGGTGGAGTGAAAGAAGAAGATGTAGTCATAACTAGACAAAGGGAGTTGGACCCCCTTACAGCATTAGACTGGCATCGAAAACAAAACCTTGTGGATTCTCAAGATCTGTTGGTGACCTACACAAACAAATTAGGAAAGAGAGTGCCCTTGACGCAGCAAAAATTCCTACAACGTGTAAATGATATAATGCGGACACTGAAACTCCCAGTGATCACGGGACACTGTTTTTGCATAGGTGGGACTACCCATTTGCTCTTGTCAGGTGTGCCACCGGATATTGTGAAGATCCTAGGTCGTTGGTCTTCAGATGCATTCCTCAGGTACTGGAGGTCTCTAGAAATCATAGCTCCGATGTATATTGCCTTATTGCGACCAATCATGGAGAACTCCAGAGTGTTCTTTTAACACTCCGATAGGGTGTCTCTTCTGACGACTTGTTTGCGTTCTCCTTCCTGTTTGGTTCTTGGTTTGGGTTCTCACTCAAAGTCATCGCAAACCCCCTATGCCATGTTCTGCAAACCGTTGCATATATTCCCATCATGACGTGTGTGTATTAGGTTAGATTGACATATACGAATCATATGACTATAAAATTTTGTTGTGATTGCTCTTATTCTTTGCGTGGAAACATAGGAGCGAAATGTTAGTCCGCCGAGAAAGTGTAACAACAGAAGGCGGGATGTGTTTTGTGACTAGTGTCACAGTCACAGAAAGTGTAACGACAGAAGGCGGGACGTGTTTTGCGACTTTTTGCTCCTACGTTCACCAGTTCAGGAGTATTGAACGTGTCAAATAAATACCCATAAAATAATTACACAAAAAGCATTTAAAACAAGTGTCGCCACATCTCCATGAACATTAACCTATTCAAATACACACATGTTGGATTGGGAGCATATGCAGAGATCCGAAAACACTGCATAGGGGATTTGCGACAACGCCGAGTAAGAACTCACACGCAAACTGAGCAAAAGGAGAACGCACGTCTGATTGAAAGAGAAGATCACCCCCGTGAAGTGTTTTTGGCAAACACTCTGGAGTTCTCCATGATTGGACGTAAAAGTTCGATGTACATGGGGGCTATAATCTCCAGCGATCTCCAATACCTGAGAAAGGCATCTGAAGACCATTTACCCAATATCTTCACAATATCCGGTGGTACCCCTGATAATAACAAGTGCGTTGTACCCCTGATTCGAAAACAGTGCCCGGAAATCAGAGGCAGATTGAATTTCTTCATGATTTCATTTATACGGGGAATGAACTTTTGCTGTGTCAAAGGAACTCGTTTTCCCACCGCATTTGTATAAGTTGCCAACAAATCATTGGGGTCCGCATAGTTTTTTCTGCGATGCAATTCGATAGCCCAAATCGGATCCAAATCATGCTGTCGTGTCACGACAACATCTTCGCCTCTTTTTCCTCCCATTTTCGTGTTGGGTAGATGTAAAATCGTAGTGAAATTGACATCTGATGAAGTCTTCAGATTGCACCATGCAGGGAATAAAGACCTATCCGCGTTTGTCTCGATTTTAGGTAGGAATTCACCCAATCTAATCTGGGCCCAGAAACACAACACCGCAGACATGTAGATGCAAACATCCAATGAAGAAGTGAAATCCAAGGTTGTCCTAAGGGTAGACAACATTTTTGCGGATACTGGGGGTCTATGAGGTTTGATAGAGGAAGGAGGGCGTTCATTCTCTATTCCTTTTATAACATAATCCAAATTGACGCTCTTGGGGTACTCCATGCCATTTTGAATGTGCCAGGCTCTGATTGCGTCACACTTGGCAGCCACTGTCTGACCAGCTACCTTTCTAGCAAAAGACGCCGTGAACTCGCACAGCAACGATTCCAGAACCGGTAATAAGGACGAGATAGGAATGGATCAAGAGTCGCAGTATTTCAGGAACTGTTTCACAGAAGCTGCATATCTTGAACCCATGGATGCTTTCCAAGCTTTTCCTATTACTCTGTGTACTTGTTTGCTAAGCATAGATTTCTTGATAGAAGATTTCTTCTGCCTTTCTCTGGAAATTTTTGAGCCAGTTTGCTTGTTTTGAGGTGTAGCAGAGTAGGCGTGCGTGCTATTCGAAGAGCCAATAAACAATTGAGTCCTTTCCAATTGAGTGCCAACCAACCGAGGAACTACAACAACCTTGGAGACAGTATTATGCTGATTCGAAGATCACCCACTTTGGTTTGTCGCCTGTATTGGAAATAGAGCATCTGCGACCTCGCCAGGCACTGAGCTACATTCTGCCAGAAAACAAGCGACATGTTCATGCACCAACAAATCAATCAATGATTTCACAGACATGAAAGAATTAAGATAAGAAACAAGAGTATGAAGGCATGTAGAATTCAAAATTTGTATACATACAGCATACTCCCTCGATCTCCTATCAAATGTCTCTTCTATGTCTCCTATTAAAGCTTCTGTTTCAAGGTAATTTTGTGAACAGCTGCCGAGTACAATATATGATTTTATCCTCGTTAATAGTCTACAGGTAACGCAGAATGAGGAATACTAGGTGATACCAAAGATCGTAAGTAATCAGGAATCAAAGGTGGAAAAGGATAAAGGTTTTTTCTCGATGGAAAAAGACCTCTTGATGGTGCGTCTGCGAGATTCTCTGATGTAGGTATCCATGAAACTGTAATCCATAAGCCGAAATTTTGAAAGTTTGATACAATGTTCTGCAGTATAAAGTTTGAGGCCAAGTTGCGTGACTGTCCCGCTGCTAAAGCTCCCATGCAACCCAAATTATCTGATTTTATTCCAATGTGAATGTTTCTTAGCTTGGAAGAAATAAAAGTTCTCACTATGAGGTCTATTGCCACCATCTCGGCCCAACCAATATTGTGTTCAGCCGTTGCCCATCCCAGTAATAGCTTCCAGGCTAGCCATTTCCTGTTCAGAACTAAGCCTATGCCCCAAGAGGTTGAAGCGTCAACGTGTACAATCATACCGCAAGGTTCAGGAGGCTTGATAATATCCATTGAACATGCCAAATTTGATAAAGTGTTTCTCCACCAGGCAATATCTTCAAAAACTGCTGGTGTAATGCGATGCTTGATCCAGCTAGGGGTGTCTGCCTTAAATCCTGCTCTGAATCGATAGAGGGAAGGGAGATGAGAACGCCTGATTGGAATCACCAAGGTGACATGATTAAGCGTGCCGATCAGAGATTCAACCATCTGTCTCAAGATGAAAGCGCCCAAATTCCAAAGTTCCAATTTTGTAAGATATTTTTCCCGCTTTTTGCTAGGCAAGGCCACTGTTTTCTCTGAGAGCAACCATTCAAAGCCAATGTATGTGAATGTTGAAGCGAATGGCATGAACTTATCTGGCGCCCAAGGCCAGCCTAATTCCTCCGCAACCGACCATATAAGATCTTCAGAATACTTATAATAATGTGAACCATCTTCCTGATGATGTAAGTATCTGAAGAATATGAAATCATCTACCCATTTAAGCAATGCTTCGATGCCCCATGTCCGAAAGATAAAGGCCATGGTGTCCGCCACCCAGCCAAATATTCCTGGTGCTGGAGATATGCCGAAATTCAGCCGATGATCCAATATGACTTCTTTGTTTAAGGAAAGCACGGTAAAAAGCCGCTCTTCCGGTTTTGTGGGAATGATTCGGAAGGCCGATTCCACGTCAAACACGGCTACCTGTGTCCCCGGTGGTGCGTCTGCTACTAGCAACCAACATGCTGAAAAGGAGCCCCATTCGCATTGGAAACACTTTGTATCTATGCACGAATTGACGGAACTTATATTTGATATGTTTCTTGGATAAGAATGATTGATGGTGATTCTGAGCTTTCCTCCCACTGATTCAATCACGTTCAATGGCGCAGTGCAATAATGACCAAACAAGTGTTGAATTAAGGCAGGTGGGTATCCTATCGAAACGTGGCCTAATTCGCGTTCCTTAGCGTACTTTGTCATAACAAATTCGTGATGTTGGGGTGTCCTGTAATGATTGGGTGGGGAGAATGTTTCGTCTAATATAAAGCTTTCTAGACCTAATGAAAAACCAAATTTTAAACCGTGTATAATATGTGCGAATCGATCATAGGCATTGACCCTCCTCAGCGCAACTGTCCACTCGTGTACCTTGAGGGGGATAGTGACAGGACAAAATGACTCAAGCAGAGCATGCCTGAGCTGAGTGTTGACCATCCCTGCAGAGCGAACAAGCATGTCGGTGGGAACAATTGGACGAGGTACAAGACTGAGGTCTGTTGAAGGCAAAGCAGTAGGTGATCCTGGATGCATCTGCCCATCTACCATTGACACGGCACAAGATTTTTCCAGTCCTGGAACAGTTCCCAAAGCGGTGATTATTGGCTCCGCGCACCATGCATTTAACTGATCTATGGGATGCCTCTCAGCCCGAGGTCTCATATGGGAAGCGGTGCATTCCTCTACCCCCTCTGCGACCCGCAAAACCCGAGCCTCAATACGACGGCGTTTCCGAAGACGCACAAAAGGAATGGGAAGGCTGGGGAAAGGAGGGAGAGCGCTCATAAGAAGATGAACCATCGCCAAAGAGCAGGTCTGAGTGCTGGTTTAGAGTGCGACGGATACTGTCTGTCATAAAATCCTGTAATTTCTTCTCGAAAACCAGCTTATGCCATTCATGAACACTCACGGCTCCACCGCTCTGCAGGTAGGCATGCCGAATATAAATGTCATAAGCGAGATAAACAACAAAGTGCTCGCCAAAATCATGACAATGTTGAATACGATCGTAATGGTGCTCGAAGGAATCCACAATGGCCTGAGCTGTTGAACCCCCAATCTAACCCTCGGGACCAGCCTTAAGACAATGTCAAATCACCCAAACCAAAGTTTTGGAGGCCTGCATGAACTCGTATGCCGACATATGATGCTCACGACTGAGGTCGAACCTTGCAGAGGAAAACTGCAATTCGCCTGAAGCATTAATGGAAAGAGAAGAGTCCCCATGCCTATTGGACTGACACGCAGCATTTGTAAGCAGATCCAAGGGAACGTACGTCATCCAACCAGCATTAAAAACACATTGTATGCGCAAGGGGATTGGCATGACGTTCGGGTCTAGCTCCGCTGCCGATGCTGGGGGAGCACCTAAGAATGGACGAGCGGTTGCCGTAGTAGCAAAGGCATGAGCACTCCCAATAACCTGAGAGGAGGTCGAAGAGCCCCTGAAAGGGACATCCAAAGGCCTATTGGACGTAAAGTCCTGAAAAGAAAGCAAAGTTCCTGTAGCATTAGAACCACTGTCCTGCGAAGGGAAAGAAGTGCCAACCAAATTGGACGTAAAGTCCTGCGAAGGAAGAACAGTGTTTGCGGCAGCTGCACAAAGACCAGACAAAGCATTGGTCGTGGACGTAAAGTCCAAGGGAGGCGCTCGGGAAGTAGAACTCGATGCATTGGTCGTGGACGCATAGTCCAAGGGCGGCACACGAGAAGTAGAACTCGATGAGTAAGCTCGATCCAGGGGCGGAAAACCCTGGAGAGATTGCTCCATGCTAGAAGGCATGACACTAGAACCCGATACCGGAGGCGTAAAACCCAATACAGGAGGCGTAAAGCCTGAACCAGATGAAGTGGGCGTAAAGCCCCTGGAAGTAGGGAGGGCCAAGCAAGAAGGAACAGAAGTAGGCTGTACCTGCGAAGGAATACGAGTGACTACGTTATCCCCAAAGGACTTCAGAAGGTCCACCAATGCAGAGCGAGACAAGGTGATTGAACCAGATTGTTCGATGGGTATGGTTTGTAGAAAATTGTCCACTGAGTCGGGGGCGGGCACAGCCATGACACCGGCTGGAGGTGTAGGAAGATTGATGAGCTCATTATCGGCCAAGGGCTGAGTGGTAACGCGCAGAGAGGTAATGTTATGGGAGGGAAGGGAAGAAGAAGAGGGAGAAACCGTTTGATGAGTGGGAATGGTAGGAACAGACTGTAGAGCGATCCCCGATCCTAGAGAGGAGCTCATAATTGGATGGTTAAGCAGAGTCCTGCAAGGAGAGAAAGGCGTAGTATTCGCAAGAGCGGAGAGAGTAGAAGGACGTGACACAGATTGATCAGATAATTGCTCAGAGACAACAGAAGTGGGAGCGGCCACGGTGGACCTGCCAGCTGAGTCTAGTCCATGAGAAGAAGTAACTCAATCGGCAGGTGACAACTGATCACGCCCGTGGGTGACGTCACCCTCGATACCCACGTCATCAAGCTCGCCCCCCGGGCTAAGGTCTGTACCGTCCATTGTCTGCTCTACTTCCTCGTCGGTGTCCTCGTCAAGAGTTTGTAAAGACGTTCGTTTGCTCGAGGATTTAGTGGGTCTGCTCGATGAAGGGTTACGCGACTGACGCGTAGGACGAGCACGCGTTGGCAGATTACTGGAGGTGTCTGCATCAGAAAAGGCTTCGGAAGAAGGCCCAAGGGTAGCCATAACTATCTAAAACAAAGGAAAACCAGCTAAGAGAATCGCCAAGGCGAAAAGGAAAACACGGAGTAAAAGTTCGAAGAATTAAGTATTCGCAATGAACGTAGGAAGTAAAAGGTTCAAAAGTGTGACTGTGACACTTGTCGCAAAACACGTCCCGCAATCAGTCGTGACTCCATCTGCGGACTAACAAGTGTCACAGTCACAGGATTCGAACCTTTGTTTAATACACTCATTACGAGTATCAGTTCTCTTAAACCCACCCGCCCACATCCGTATCAAAAAATTCACAGAGAGTCATTTCAAATCATCGATACACATAACTTAGTCAGGTATCCGTATATTTAATCTAACCGACATATCCACATGTTGCGACTCTTTGGGTTCTCACTCGAAGTCGTCGCAAACCCCCTATGCCGTGTTCTGCGAACCGTTGCATATATTCCCATCACGACGTGTGTGTATTAGGTTAGATTGACATATACGAATCATATGACTATAAAATTTTGTTGTGATTGCTTTTATTCTTTGCGTGGAAACATAGGAGCGAAATAAGGTTTTCCCCAATCACGTCCTCGATCTCGTCCCTCGATCACTCCCCCTCTCCACCACCTGCAGACCTCCACCACGAACGATGGGTAAGCAGTATGCTTACAACAACAGCTATTTGCATCACTTCTATCTGTTTTTGACGTGCTCTGAAAGGGTATGAAAGCTGTGAAAGGCTGTGAAGGGTATTACAGCTACTTAAGCGAATTGCTCCCTGCCTTGGATTGCCATCGCCTCGAGAGATGATCCTTGCACTTGCCTTGCAGCAGCTTCCTAGTTTGATACCTCGCGATATTGCACCTGATCCCTCATCGTGCAACGATAGAAGCATTTGGGGTGTCATCTGGAGCTGTCTAACCACTATCTTTGCCTGTACCTGGATTTCCATCCATCCAGACATCCCAAAATCTGTCAAGAACCTGAGACGACGCAAATTTGGCGTTTTTATTTCAGCATTATTTAATCCCGAATTGTATGTCCGAATATCATTCCAACAATGGTTGTCATCTCGCAAACTAGCGAGTAAATATAAACGTGTTTCAACTCTGATTTATACGCAAGGTCTTAACTCACGTCTGGTATTTTAGAATACGGATGGACCAAGACACATGGCTTCTTTGCGATTATGGGTGGCTTTCAAGTTTGCGACCCCCATGACTCAAACAAATATTTCACCTTGGACTCAGATGACATTGAACCATATCTAGAAAATGGTGATATCACCATTACAGAGGAGAAAATCCAGGATCGAAGCAAAGGGGATGCTCTTTCAAAATCTCTGGTTGCTCTACAGGTCACTTGGTTCATCATCCAGATTACAGCACGTGTAGTTCAACATCTAGCCATCACGGAACTTGAAGTTGCTACGCTTGCCTTTGCTGTCTTGAATCTCTTCACATGCTATTTTTGGTGGAAAAAACCCCTTGATGTTAACTTCCCAGTCAGAATTGCTGCTTATCATCATCGGCCAATGCAGGATGCTTCATCTCTACTTCCAATAACCTCTGCTTCCACTACCTCAGGTGATGATCATAATTCTGGTATGTTTGCTTTCAGATTCAATATGATGTACTACAACTTACTCTATAGATGGGGAGCCATCGGAGCATGACAATAGTGCTGATTTGAACCATAGTTGTTTCTCCTACCCAATTCAGAAAGACCTTCAACTAACTCTCCCAACAACCATGTCTTTTCACCTCTTTGCCAGTTTTTCGACTCATGACTTCTCCGAGTTTGCTAAAAGAGGTGAATTTCACCCACTTTATGCCCATGGAACCCTAAATAAGAGGGAAAACACCTTTGTTGATAGCATGTCCTGCGGAACATCACTGATATTTGGAGCTCTTCACTGTCTAGCCTGGAATTTTGAGTTTCCAAGCAGGAGCGAAGCCATAATATGGCATACATCATCACTAATCATTGCCTGCCTACCAGTTTATGCCATCATTCTCCCACAGATTTCAAATTTTTTTCTCTATCTCACTCGATTTAAACGCTCACCTAAAAATCGGCAATTGAGACTGTTTACTTTACTGTTCTGCTTTCCTATGAGTATATCTCTACTTCTTTATTTTTTAGCACGTCTACTATTGCTGGTTGAAATGCTTGTTTTCCTGAGAAAACCCAGTGCAGGTGTATACACATCCATCAACTGGGTTACTTATATACCTCATCTTTAATGCCTCATATCTCGACATGACTCCTTACTTAAAGACTGAACACTTTTGAGACAAACAATAAGTACATAGACAATGCCACATTTGTAAAAGCTAGTTTACAAATGAATAGTATAGGATCAACTGGTTCTCTGCCGGGTTTTGTCACATCTATATTAGAATGACCTCAATATGTTGATCAAGCCTTTCACCTTGACATCACAATATCACAGATCACAGGCTTACAAACCTGCCAAAGTACCCCTGGATTGCCAGGCTAACAAGCTTGGGAGCCATATGTATGCACACTATTATTTTCCAAACAAAGGACTTTATCTACCTTCTGAATAATGTTACTATGTCAGGTCTACTGAAGAGATGTGCCAGGGCAGAAGTGTTGCCATCAACACCATCACATCACTTTGCACCTATTATCTATCATGTCAGTGAAGTTGGACTTGTAAAAAAATAAAGGTGCTTAGTAACTTTAAACATTATGCCTGCCATAGGTGCAAGATGCTAAGGGGTAGACATAATGTTAGTGATATAGGGCAGTAGTGTACCTGTATAGTACCATAGCAATGAGGTCGGTAAGAGATAGAGAGAGAGGACACAGGTATGAAACATTGGACGAGGATTTGGTATCTTGCCAGTCAGAATTCGGGCCACGGCGAGAAGTGCGATGGACATTGAAGTAGGACTGTTTTCCAGGTGGAGGAGGTGATTACTGTCTCTTAAAACTTGTACAAGGCATTGATGCAGCTGAGATATTTTCTTATCGTCTTTCTCTTGGGCAAAGAAGCACAGCATAGGTACTTGTCCACCGCATAGAAAAGCTGTCTATTTGTGCCGCGGGAGATAGTACAACGTTCGCAAGAGACGGGTGGATGATTCCTTGTGAGACTTCGATGCTATCCTCGCCCCTCTTGGATAAGAACTAGATCCTTGATGATAGGATCAGTACCAGTTCCTATTGAGTTGACAAACAAACGTTTCAGAGTATAATCAGAGAGATTACCAAGCCAGCAGATGGAGTCTTGTGCTTGTGATATCATCTGAAGGCCAGAAATAAGTCACATAAGATACGAAGGAATGTCAATGATTTACTTCCCCGTCATACGGTGGTAGCTGAGCGCGATCGCTGAAATAAAGATTAAACACACGTGTTAGTGGGAGTGGGGACATCAAAAAAAGAATAGCGATAAGAGGCCATAGTTTCAGACCGAATGATGACAGGTTGTAATTGGCAGCTGCTTGATTGCAAAGATATGATAGGACCAACTTACACCGGTATTTGCTCATCTCGTTTCAAATCTCGAATCGACGAATATATACTTTCCTTATCCACAATCCGCATCTAATTTCCTAGTAATTCGCAATTACCCGGAGTCTCAACCCGTTTTAAACGGCAACGTTTTTTTTCACAAGCCAGGATTTTACTAAACTAGCTACATACCTCAGAAAGTTGTTGAGGAAATGTAACCTGTAGAAATGATTGTTATTTAGTGGAATAGACTGCAAACCTAGAGATGAGAGTTGCCGATGCGTTTCTAATGATCAAGGAATGGTACATACAGGATCTGACTTGACAGTTGCCGAATAGGTTATCAGACTAGTATGTATGATCAACACTTCATAAGTTGTAGCACGAAGGTGCCTGGAATTTCGTGAACCCGACTCGGAAAGTCAAGTCGTTGGGCCCTCCTCCCGGCAGACTCGCCATGGCCGCTGCCAGTTTACGTATATGAGATGATTCATGGCGGCGTGAAAGCGATTGTTCTCGCAAATTGTCAAAACACATGAGAACAGTGGAGAGAGGAGAAAAACAATGAGCTAAAATTAGTCATGGCCATCTATGAAGCCAAACAACACGTCAATACATACAAATGCGATCACTATAACCTGGGTAGTTCTGAAATTTCTTGTTCTTTGCTCAACTTTCCCTCTTCTAGTTCGAGCATGGATCCTCCCAGCTCGAGCTCAGGCTCTGCGATGCCGGCACCAGCTACCAGCGTGACTCCCAGTGCACCAATCAACGTTCCACGCAAACGTCTCCTCTCCCTGGGTGACGAGTCTGAGTCTGCATCAGCCAGCGCGTATTTGGGCGGACCAATTCTTAGAAAGCGCGCAAGAGTCTCCTCAATCTCCATGAGGTTTCAAAACGCGCTTCGAGGCGTGTCTCCTTCCATTACCTCTCGTGTAAGTCTCCTGATCAAATTTTCTCTGAATTGCACACCGCAAGCTCATTACCTTTCCGTCTCGCAGACCCTTGACCGTCTCCCGCGCACACGCCCAATACACACATCCGAGCTCGACCTTACTAGCATCGGTATCAGTGCCCCTCTTCACCACCCTCGTCCCCTCAGCTCCGCATCATCCTTCACTTCCACGTCTCGTGCGTGCAGCCCTGGTCCCGAGGATGGCTTAATCAGTCGTTCGGGCATGGCGCTCATGCGCAGCGTGTCTTCAGCCTCTCTCGCTTCAACGCCCACAGTCCCGACGTATCCCGAGTGTTCCGCAAAACATCATATGAGAAATACGAAAATTACGTGGGACTTTACGGCGCCTCCTGGCGTTGGTGCGGTGATGAGTTGTTCCGGTGATAGCGTAATTTTCTTTAGTCGCGGGGATCGGGTTCATTATAAGAATATCGCCACCGGGGAGGAGGTGGGTCAGCTGTTGAGGTTGAGGGAGGGTGACGGCGACCTCAAGGTGTTGAAGTGTGCTCCTGCTGGAGATTTATTGGCAGTTGGCACG
>QLOM01006173.1:0-13979 GCA_003313785.1 Termitomyces sp. MG148
CATCTAAGGAACTCAAAACATGCATTGTTAATATTCTGCTGTCTCTCATCATTTGAAGCCAACATCAGCATCTATGCTTTCCAGCATTTACAGCAATGGCTGAATTCTTTACCAGGTCAAAAGATACAGTTAAACTTGACAAGGTTATTATAGCTCCTTGGCAAAATAATAAACTAACCACTAATGTCTATGCCTAAGCCACTTTTTGCAATTGGATTCAAGCTACTCTCAATTTAGCACCATCATTTCTACAAAGCTTTCCAGTATCTTTAAATCAGATATTAAGTGATGTTGACCATTTGAGAGAGATACTTTTTATGGAAACAAAAAACTTATTATAGACAAGTTTCTGAATAGTTTGTGCATCATAAGTATGGAGGTGACAGATGTGCATGATTTCCATGCTAGACAATGATGTAAGTGGTTCTTTGCTGAAGAATCTAGAGAGATCTCCCTCAGTCTTTGATGATTGGATAGGAAAAGAGAAGTGGAAGGGGAAAGATAGTAATGTTGTAGATTCTGGAAGAACACTTGTATAGATATCATAAGGAATTTTTAATTTGGCTTTGGCCTTCCATTTGATTGTGGGTGGCATGTCTGACTAGGCATTTTTGAAAACCACTGTGAGGCAGTGGACTGAGACAAGGTGGCAATTTTTGAGCTTTGAAAGCCAGGTTGTTGACTACCAAGTTCACAACTATGATAACATTCAGTTTAATACTTACTGATTAATGAATCTATGCCATGATCTCATAGTCTAGATGAGAAACAATTGTTCATGTCACTCAGTTTTGCATGAGATCTAAGTGAACATGTCAGGTTCTGCTGACCACAGGGGCTCAGTCCACTGGGTGAGTACCTTATAAGGAGGTATAATGACTTCTGTGTACAATTCTAGAACCTACTGAGGGCTCTGGAGTTGTGATACAATTCTCTGGGGTTGGCAAAAGTGGTCTATGGAGAGAGAGGAATCTCTGAGGCTTAGTACAAGCATAGGAGTGTGAGGCAAGGAGTTCCACCAAGTACTGGGGGGCAGATACAGAGGGGAAGCCAGGGCTGGGAACAAGGAGGGTCAGATCGGTGGCAAGAAATAACAATGGATCTGGAAAATCAGATGACTAGGCAGAAGGAGTGATGTCAGATCTAGAATAGTGGATGGAGGAGAGTCAAGTCAGGTGGAGTAAGACAAGACAAGTCAGAAAAATAGATCAAGACTTGGAGAAAAAGGAAGCAGATTGAACAGAACACAATGCAAGGTAAAAATAGAGAGGCCAGAACTTAGAGAGACAAGAAAATAAGTCAAACAGAAAAGGACACAAGATAAACAGAATTAGATTGAAGAGAGATAGACAAATGCAAAGAAGTGTTGACAAGTACAAGACAAGATGAGTATGGTGCACAGAACACAATACAAGTTCAAATAATAATGGGCTTGGTATATGCAATATCAAAACTATCTGCTAAGTTTCTATTCTACAACTTAAGTACTACTGTGGGGGTCATGGTCCAGGATGGGAGTCTCCATCTCTGGGTTTGAGTGTGGCACCAGGACTCTGTGCCAGGTGGTGGATGTCAGTTGCAATCTGTGCCAGGCTTAGTGTTGGGTGGGCAAGTGTCAGTTCTGATCAGGTAGTGTCAGGAGCTTTTGAACATGTGCTCTATGCAAGCAGATGATGCATAGAGTGATTAACATGATTGTTGGGAGAGCCAGTGATGTCCAGGGTAGCTGCAGGAGCAACCTGATTGCTGTGAAAAATCAGTAATATCTGGGATCAGTGATATTCAGTGGCAGTGGCTATAGGGATAGCCAGTGCATTGTGTCATGTGATGATCAGTAATGCCTGGTGGTGGTGGCTGCAGGCCATGGTTGCAGGCTGTTGGACTGTGTCTCAGAGTAAAGCTGTAGAGCAGGGCAGAAGATGGACTGGGGGTGGCCTGGCAGGTTGTGACAGAACACTTGGTCAAAATAAATACTTCATGACTCTGTCATGGATTACTCACTCAAATGGACAGTTGAGAGAGGAGTGCTGCAGAGGTAATTGGAAAGAGACCCTGAGGAGCTCAAAGAGCTCTAAGCTGCTTCCTTTGCTAGTTGGTCTGCATCTTCATTTGGAGCAAAGCCCTCATGGCCCAGGAACTAATGAGGTTGGAGGTCAATAACACCACTGGAACATATCTTGCAATACTTTCACCTTGACACTTGTGGACATTCCACATTCCAAAGGATGGTATCCTGGCCCTGGTGTAGTGCTTCAGCATTGGAGTGGATCAGATTGAGGAGGTAATGGGCTGTGTGAGAATGCTGGTTGAGGATGGCATTGATCAATGCCTGGCTATTGCTTTCTATAATCACTGATCCTGATATCTGCTGTGGAACATTGCTGAGTAAGTGGATACCTATGATCAAGCCAGTTCAGCTTCATGTACAGTTTGTTCAATAACTGAGCCAAGGTGATACTTCAATGCAGCTTCTTCTTCTTCTCTATCAAACAGCACTACTGCTACCCCCACTCTGCCTTCAAACCCAAAACCATCACAAAAGACTGTAAAACATGAGGATACATGAATCACATTGACTTGCTAAAGCCAAATATCTATCAGTTGGAATATGAGTAGAAAAGGAAGGTCTATAGTGTTGGCAACTGAGATAAACGCACCATCGACGCAATACCGCATGCCTATCCACCCCTGACCATTGTGGCATGTCGTCTCCTGCCACCAACCTTTGTTCCCTAATAACTGACCCTGGCCACACTGTCTGGCCGCAGCACAGAGTGGCCGTCCATTGTTACGATTGAATATATATATATACAGACATACGATACAAACACCCTCAGTCAACTATAATTGAACTGAGGGTGAGTACGGACTTTAGTGAGTTGATTTAATACTTACTGATGTAACTTCCCGGGTGGACTTCTTGACTTACCAGTCTGCTAGGTAATTATTCAGTCAACTATAATTGAACTGAGGACTTCTTGACTTACCAGTCTGCTAGTGAGTATCGAGTTCTAACAGGTTATGGGCCTTTAGAGTTGTACTAGTCAAGCACCTACAACATCAACAAACTCTACTCTTTGTCCTCTTCACACTATCACATCACTCTCTTGGCACCCCTCGGACCCTGACTCTCTGATCAGCTGAACGATCTAATCAAACACGTCCTCTCATCCATCCACATTTCACAAACATAGTCTTTGTCTTGATCTGATCACACAACATCACGACAACTCCCTCACCCATCAGCCCTCCAGTCTCTGGGGACACTGCGTACCTGCGTATCCGTCCTGCTAAACTCAGCGCACACTGGCCTGCTTCCGAACCTCCGTTTGACCGCACAACCAGAGAATTCTTGAAATGGTCAACCAAACTTGAGATCTTCTTGCAGCAGAGCAGGCTCAACAGATATATCTTCGCGTCTGATAGGCACCCTGAGCGCTTGGTCACTCAACCGGACCACACCACTGAGCCGAACGCATATGCGAACAATGATTTGATCATTGGTGTCATCCGTGCAGCAGTTTCTGAGGCTGAACAAGAGGACCTAGACACAGACGGTAGTGCGAAGGAGTGCTACAATGCATTAAAGGCACGCGCCCATCGGGAAGGACCCGTAAAACAAGTTTCTCTCATACGACAGGCTCTATCCACCTATGTCCCGGTCTTGGAACCCATTGACACCACCACCAGAAAGATTTGCGACCTCATTGATTGAGCCTTCGCCATTGGGACAATAGACAAGAACCTCCTTAAGTGCATTGCTCTGTTGAATAGCATTAATGACAAGTCTTTCGAATCCATACAAACACAGGTCTCACGAGGCCTTGCCGACGCCACAGCGACCACACCCTACACCTCATCACATGTCAGAAAATTATTCCAGACCATCGACAGCCTATCCTCCCTTGCAAAACCACCACACACCGATACTGCTCTCTCTGCTTGGGATCAGAAACACCAAACGCATCCTCACAACCATACTCCTGGTTTTCCATGTTGCGAGGTCTGCTATGCCTTGAAGCTCTCATGCCAGGCCCACACCAAGGAATGGTGCATCCAACCTGGAGGAGGTATGGCCAGGAAAACGATCAAAGAATCTAAAGCCGCACGCCAAGCTGTGTGAGGAGGAGCAAAGGGAGGGAAAGGAGGAGCAAAGTCAGGAGGAGCCAACAGCAGCATCAAGAATGGCATCGCAGTGAAAGGACTGGATGGACAGGCTTACATTGTCAACATCGACAACTTACAGAAAATACAGCTCGAGAACGCTACAAAACCAGCCGAATTTGCAGGAAGTATCACCACAAACTCCACTGATCTCTTTGAATATGAAGGCTTTATGGCAATGGATGATGAGCTCAATCATGAACTAAGAGCAATGGTCAACTGGGACACTCACGCGATCCCAAGAACACACAACTGTGAAACCATTCTGGCAACCACCGCTGTTATCCCTGCAAATCCTACAAGCACCACTCGACTGATTTTGATAGCCGAAAAACCATTCTACTTAGACTCGGGTGCCACTGTTCACATTTCACCATGTTCCTCTGACTTTGTCACACTCAAATCTATCCCACCACAACCAGTAAAGGGAGTCAGAGGAACTTCTATTGAAGCAGTCAGCATTGGTCAAATCTGCCTTCAAGTCCAAAATCAGACAGAAATCTACCTGGAAAACGCCCTATACATACCCAGTTCTGCCGTGCAACTCATCTCAATCTCTGCCTTAACAGCAGGCATGCACGTGCTAATTACGTTCAGCCGCACAGGCGTAACCATTCTTGATGAAGACAGCAGCACCCTGTTGGCTGCAGGACACCTCATCCCAGGAAAACGCCTTTACACTCTTGAGCTACAGTCAAACCTCTCTGAGCATGCGCTCACCGCAGCACAACGACCCGTCCATCTTGATACTTGGCACTGGTGCTTGGGACACGCAAACTACCAAGTTGTTGTGACCATGGCTTGCGCAGGCTTACTCCCAGGTACGCCGTCCATCTCCCTACACACGCAACCCAAATGTGACATATGCATCCTTGGGAAACAGACAAAAACGTCAGTACCCAAGGTGTGGGAGATGGGGCGTAGAGCGGCTGAGAGGCCACAAATAGTATGGATAGACCTTGCAGGACCGATGAATGTGCAATCATATAGGGGAAACAAATATATCATGGACCTTGTGGACGATTTTACAAACATGCCGTAGTCTATTCCCCTCAAATCGAAGAGTGACGCATTTGCAGCATTACTAGCATGGGAGAAGGAAAAAGAACTTGAAACAGGGTGCAAAGTTGGCACGTATCGCACAGGACATGACAGTGAACTTAAAAACCATCAAATGAAGGAGTGGCTGGCGTCAACAGGGACAAAGCATGAACTCGGAGCCCCATACACATCCAAACACATGGGACGAGTTGAGAGAATGCACAGAACCCTCCTAGGAAAAGCAAGAACAATGAGACTAGCCACTAAGTGCCCAGACTCACTATGGGATGAGTTCTATCTTACCGCAGCTCACTTACATGCGAAAACAGCGACAAAATCCCTAAATGGCAGAACACCTTTTGAGCTATGGTACAAACGTGTGCCAGACTACTCCTATATGCAAGAAATAGGATGCAGGGCATTTGTCCTCATATTGCACCATCACAACCTGAAGATCAACGCACGCAGCATAGAATGCATCCTCATTGGCTACGCACAAAACTCCAAAGCCTATCAATGTTATGACCTGCAAACAAAGAAAATATACAAGTCTTATCACGTACAATTCCTCGAACAACACAACAATCCCTCCAAATCAAATCCTTCTGAGGCACCGAGAAATGCAAGTGCGATTGATCCACTGACGCCCACAACGGAGATCAAACCCATATCAATTGTCGACATACATCGTGTGTCCCATTCCTCACTGACAACGATGAGGAACACATCAACCCTTACGTCACACCGACTGCAGCAACAAGTGGCAAAAATGAAGACGACATACCGAATCAACAAGGCAACCAGAACAATGAAGAACCACCTATACCACGTCAATCCAACCGCACTTGGATTCTCACAGAGAAAGCCAGCCCCAACCACCCACCCATCACACATCTAGAGAGGGCTGTAGAAGAGTCACGCGCTGCCGCAGACCAACTTCGCCAAGCAAGGATTGACAAACATCAAAACCCTGATGCGCCACTTGCACCCCCACCTGGAGCACCACTCGACAATGCCAATGATGATGCAGACCCTACAGAACCACACCGGGAATGGCAACCGACAGGAGGAGATGCCACGGACACACCTGACTTAGCAAATGTTGCCTCGCTGGAACACATTGAACATCTCCTAGCTGTAGCCGAATCACTGGAAAACCCAATATCCATTGATTTGAACAACAAACCAAGGTCATGAAAGGAGGCAATGGAGTCATCGCACGCGAAAGAATGGCAAGCAGGATACCGCGAGGAACTCAACTCGCTGAAAGACATGAAGGTATACAAGCTTGTTCCTTGAGACCAGGTCCCACCGGGTTGCAAAGTTCGCAGAGGGCGCCCTATCTTCAAGATCAAGAGGGACGAGGCAGGCAAAGCAACACGATTCAAGGTTCGCTTGGTATTCAGAGGATACAAACAAATCTATGGACGAGACTACACCAGGACCACGTCACCAACTGCATGCATAGAATCATGGCGGGTATTACTACATCTTGCCGCGGCTCAAGGATGGGACGCAACGCAGATTGATATTAAAACAGCTTTTCTATACGGCCTGCTCCCCGAAGATGAGACACAATACATGAAACAGCCTGAAGGCTTTGAAGAACCTGGGAAGGAAGATTGGGTATGGTGCCTACTACGGGGACTGTATGGTATGAAACAGGCAGGTCGCATCTGGAACCATACTCTCAACAGCAACATGATGTCATGGGGATTCACTCAGCTCCCATGCAAATCATGCATATACTACCAGAAATCTGACACGGGAACAGTCATAACTGCAGTCCATGTGGACGACTTCCTGTCCATTGCAACAGACAAAGCCAAAAACGAAAAATTTAAGGACCAACTGAGATCGGTTTGGACTATATCGGACTACTTCCTCCTTGTCCAGGAAGGATCTATCCGTCTTGTGGAGCTTGAGGCCTGGTTCCATGGGAAGTGAGAGCGGCGCAGCTGATGATTGCCCGAATTGGTTGATAATTTTGTCGATAAGTGCGGTTTGTGATAGTCTTACAAGGCACTTGTCTCGATCCCACTCAATCGCAATTCCTACCACAAACCTTGGGAGGCCTAAGATATATTACAAAAGACACCATACCGGTCACTAGTCGGTTGCTTGCTCTATGTTGCAATCTCGACACGCCCAGATATCGCGTATGCCATACAACAGCTCACTCAATTTGTCGATTTGTACTCGACCATCCACTGGAAGGCAGCCATGCGGCTGGTACAATACCTCAAGGGAACAAGGGATCTCAAGCTTGTATTAGGAGGCACAGAACAACCCATGATCCTCACTGGGTTCACAGACTCTGATTGGGCGAATTGCCTAGACATGCGCCGCAGTATTGGGGGCTATGCATGGAGCCTTGGCTCCGGTGTTGTCTCATGGGCAGCCCAGAAACAGAAGTCGGTTGCAGCATCATCGTGCGAAGCAGAGTACATGGCGGCCTACGAGAGCACCCAGGAATGCATATGGCTGCGCGCGTTACTCAAGGGCATTGGGCACAACATCACGGACAAACCAACATCCATACTATGTGACAATAACACCGCAATTAACTTATTGGAAGACCCCACACTTCATGCCCACGTCAAACACGTCAACATCAAGTATCACTTCCTCTGTGAACGTGTTCAGACCGGCGAAATAAGTATTTGATATGTAAACACAAAGTACAACGTTGCAGACCTCTTCACAAAAGCCCTGGCTGCCCCGCTTTTCACCCGCCTCCGCATCCTACTTGGCCTTCAGTAGTCCCCCCCATGATTCCACACGAGGAGGAGACATCACGTTCTTGCGGTCTCTGGTGAGGAGAAGTGTTGGCAACTGAGATAAATGCACCATCGACGCAATACCGCATGCCTATCCACCCCTGACCATTGTGGCATGTTGTCTCCTGCCACCAACCTTTGTTCCCTAATAACTGACCCTGGCCACACTGTCTGGCTGCAGCACAGAGTGGCCGTCCATTGTTACGATTGAATATATATATACAGACATACGATACAAACACCCTTAGTCAACTATAATTGAACTGAGAGTGAGTATGGACTTTAGCGAGTTGATTTAATACTTACTGATGTAACTTCCCGGGCAGACTTCTTGACTTACCAGTCTGCTAGGTAATTATTCAGTCAACTATAATTGAACTGAGGACTTCTTGACTTACCAGTCTGCTAGTGAGTATCGAGTTCTAACATATAGCTTGGTGGTCTCCAGTGAGAATCAACTATCTCAATAAGGAGAGGGTTGATCCTGGTAAAGTGGAAGAGATGGTGGAGTGGTAATCAATGCTTGTGTCAAGGGACTTCCTTTTTCAGAACCCCAGAGTTCCCCAGCAATCTCCAGAGATCTCCAGGACGCTCCTGTGCTCTCTGAAAAGTGCTGCATAGTTGTTCTCATGCCTCTGCTACCCATGCTGATGTGCCATGCTGCGGCAGAGGGAGCCTTAGACTTGTTCTCTTTGGATTTCCTTCTGCCAGTTGTGTGACTTAGCTGCAACCTCTGAAGGTCGCCTTTACAGCTTGTGCACAAACCTCAATGCTGCCCAACAGACTGGGCTGTATAAAGAGTGAGACAAGGGCAGAGAAAATAAATGCACTGCAGCTCTAGTAAAAATCTTGCAAAATAGGAGATCAACAGGTAGAAGATTGGCATAAATGTCAAGAACATTCTCTGCAGTAGTGCTGAGGACACCAGTTATGAGTTTTGCTACTCAGCATTGAGCCAGGCATAATTTCTTTGTCACCACAACAGAGCCCAGCATTCTTCTGCTTATTGATAATTCAAATAGGTCTGTGTACCAAATGCCAGCTGCATATGTAGAGGCAGGAACAGCTACTGTATTATAAAGTTGACAAGTGCATCAAAGAGGCATACTCCCAGAGACTTTGGCAAGCTGCAAAATTTGGTGGGTCCACTACTGTGCTTGCTGCAATCTTCAATGAGTAGTGTGCTAACAATTGGAGATTACTCCCAGATACTTGCATAAGGAGACAGTCAAGACTGTTTGGGTGGAAGAGGATGTTAGAATCTTAGACTGAACCTATAGAGCAACACTTGTAAATGTATTCCTCAGTCTGATATATTTGACTCAGCCTACTTATAGAGCAACACTTGTAAATGTATTCTATAGGTAGAGTAAGCAATAAATGGTAGTAAGTATTGTAGTTTGACTCACCCTCAGTCTGATATATTCGACTGAGGGGGTGTCTAAGGTATCTATGTCTTATATATGGTCCATTGTCCAGGGACACATTTAATTGATTAATAGTAGGGCCACTTACAGTGACCCTGTAGTATCTTGTCGTCCAATACTCCTCCTCACCGTGAGTGGCCAAAAAAAAATTCAGAACCACGCTCTTCCTCATGCTGAATTGTGGCTATGACAGTCCAAGGATGTTCCAAAGCCATGAGAACCAGGGAAGGGGGAATGCCTTGGTGAACAAGTTGGCTAAATTGTCCTTCATGTTTATGTATCATACTGTAATCTCGTTTGAAGCCACCCGTTCATGTAGGAAATGGTACTTGATGTTGACATGTTTCACTCTGGAGTGAAGTAATGGATCCTCAGATAGGTTTAGCGCAGCATTGTTATTGCACATAACTGTCATTGCATCAGGTGGGTTATACCCTATTGAGGTAAGAAGTGTCCTCAGTCAGATACATTCTTAGACGGCCTCAAAAGCAGCCATATACTCTGCCTTGCATGAGGAAGCTGCTACTGTCCTCTGCTTTCTTGATGCCCATAATATGATACCAGAGCCTAAGGACCATGCATAACCTCCGACACTTTGTCGTGTATCGAGGCAATTTGCCCAATCTGAGTCAGTAAACCCAGCAAGTGTTATTGGGGCTTGTCCCCCCAGGCACAGTCTGAGGTTCCACATTCCCTTTAAATAACGTACAACATGTATTTGTCAGGGGACCGGTCTCCGGACCATGTCCAACTCTACTCCAAGCTTAGTCTGACGATATGCCTATTCCTAGCAGATCCGACCAGCCGCTCGGCCCACCCTTTCCCCTTCTGTCTCTTAGTAGTCAGCCTTGATGAGTTATATGCATGGACCTTACTCAGCATCAATTATTGTTAGTCATACTCCTTTACATACCAGGGCCCGATTAGTAAATAGTATTAGTAATAGCACAGCCACTGATGTAGTATATATAGGCAGCCTGTGGATAGAATATCCCCAGGCTGAACAATAGCAGTGTTCTTCTGGCCTACACACCGAACCTACTGTAAGCTCTCTAGTGACGTCCGACCGCTCAGTTAGCCTTGCCGGTCCCTTGCTTGACTCTTGCCTGCTTCTACACCTGCTTGACTCCTGCTTGTCACCAGTGCTCGCTGGCTCTGTGGAAGGAGTTCCGCAGATGTTAAGCGTTCCCCTTACAGTATTGCTGCGTTCCAGTGAACAGTCGAGTATGAGTCAAGGTATTGTGTCAGTTGCTGTACTGCATACTGTATATTTGGCCTGGAAGATACTGCCAGCCAGAGTAGCCCCCCAACTAGTCTTCGGTAGGGGATCTTTGCCAGACTCTTGTGTTTTGCTGGTGCCAGTGTTGAGTAGTCTGTCTGTCGCAGCTTCAGGCCAGGTTCTATTGGGAGTGCCACTGGGTTAGCATTGGCTTGCCCGAATTGAGATATAAGTCTGTCTAATATGGGTGCCTGAGACAGGTATACTGCCCTATTATCCCTATTCCAGTCAACAGCAATACCCACAATCTGCTGTGGAGTACCTAAGTCATTGATGGTCCATGCTGCCTCTAATTGTGATTTGAAGTGTGCATTTGCCTCTCGAGTGCTTGCAATAGAGAGAAAATTGTCAACATGTACAGTTGCAATGACTGTACCCTGATGTGATTTCCTATAATAGATACACGACTCACACACCAGCCTGGTGAATCCCCACTTTCCAACCATGTTCTCATTCATCGTTCAGTTCCAGATTCTTCCTGCTTGTTTCATGCCATAGAGTCCTCGTTCTAGCTTGCAGACATGTTCCTCCTTTCCGGCTTCTTCAAATCCTCATGGTTGCTCCATATATATGGTCTCCTCCTCAGGTAAGACACCATACAAGAATGCTGTTTTTATGTCAATTTGCATAGCATCCCATCCTTGTGTGGCTGCCAGGTGTAGTAATATACGCCACAATTCAGCACGTGCAGTCGATGAGGTGGTTTTTGTATAATCTTTTCCATAGATCTGATTAAAGCCTTGTAGGACATGTCGCACCTTAAACTGCACTACATGGTCCTTCTCATTCCATTTCAGAGCAAATACTGGTTTTTCCCAATGTATTCTATGGCCAGCTAGTACCTGTTCTCTGGGTACCAGTTGATATAACCCCATATCCTTCAACGAGTTTAGTTCATCTTCATATGCCTTCTTCCATCTTTTTGCATTGCGACTCTTCTGTGCTTCATTCCAGGTTTTGGGGACTTCTGGATCAACATCATCAGCATTGATCTCAGGTGCATCCTCAACTTCTTCTAGTGTTGCCAGTATATGGTTAAGTTTGGCATCTCCTATAGCATCCTGTGATGCTTCTGGAACTTGGTGATGTAGTTTGTTTATGATTTGTTGTTGTTCTGCCTTGGCCTCATGGATTCTTTCACCAGCTTCCCTTGATTCTCTCACAGCACATTGCAGTGCTGTTTCTGGTGGATTCTCAGGATTACTCCTTGCTGTGGGAATTGGAACCCTGGTTGACCTCCATGGTGATATGACAGGCATAGTCCAAAAAAGATGGACTATAAGATAGAAAAAGCCTAGAAGCTAGAAGTAAGAACAGTAATCAAGAATGCTCAAAGCTTACATAAGCATCAAGCATTCTCAATTCAAGAACTAGCACAAGTTGATGGACCAAAAAAATAGCTAAAAATAAAGATAACAAGCTGACTAAAAGATTACTCAATAAAGGTAATCTTGGCAGGGCATGGAAATACATAAAGATCTTGGAAAAACACTAAAGCCTCGGCAAAATACAATAACAGCCAGGAACACATGTGGACAGGGACAAAATCATGTGTTGCCAAGAGTCTTAGCATTGGTCTGTGTGCAGGCCAGGAGGAATAAAAGGAAGAGGATAAGTAGGGAGAAAACAAGCACTGACAGAACTGGAATCAGGATCCCCAGAGAGCGGATACCTTAGGTCCATTTTGTTAGTATAAAAGCTTCACAACTTTGAATACACTTTGTTAGTACCTTATTAGTTGACTATTTGTCAATTTCTAAGTGTCTAAAACTGTCTACAAAAGGCACGGCACCCAACCCACCTATAAAATAAAATATAAATACATAACTGTACAAACTGAGTGAAGTTGAGAAAGTTAATAGAAATATTGAAGCCCCAGAACTAAGCGTACTCAGAAACAAGCGCTACATCTGGAGCCCACCATGAGGGGCTTCTATTTCAGTTAACCAACTTAAATTTACTCTCAGAGTATCCGGTCATGGAGACTCAATAAAAATAAAAGCAAAATATCCTTCACACCATCTGGTTCATCACCAGCAAACCCCAAAACCATGAGTCCATGGACACAAAAATTGCCCAAAACTTACAGCACTAGGTCCAAAGGGAAAGAAGGCATTGTGAAGGACCTTTTCAATGCACCGGATCCCAACAAACTTAGTAAAAATGTGCCAAAGAAACAACCATTAATAAAGAGGAAACCAGTTACATTGCAGAGAGTCATGATGGGAGATATAGCCACAAGAAACGCTACCTACAAGCTGCCATTGTCAACCAGCAGGGATGCGCCAAGATTCCTGCACATGCAGCCCACGGAGGTACATTGCTTCTTCAGGAAAATAGAGAACCTGTTTAAACAAGCAGGGTTAAATAACAATCAGGACAAGAAAGAGAGGATCACAGACTATGTAGACACGCAGACGGACAGCAAATGGAGAGGTCTGGATAGTTTTGAAGAAGAGAATGATTGGGAGACATTTAGAAAGGAAGTTCTGGAATCTTACCTGGAAGCAGTCTCCAACATTGGGAGTGTTGCAAATCTGGATAGAATCTGTAAAGAACACATGAGATTAGGACAAAATAATGCCCAAGAACTGCACTCACTAATGAGGAAGTTCTGAGCGGAAGCTAAGAAACTAGAGGATGTATTGAGCAATGGAGTATTAGTGGCAAAATTCAGGAAATGCCTTATCCCTCAATTTGATGACTTGGTAAAGACCCAAGCATTCTTGAAGTATGAGCACTATAATGATGCTGCACTAAAAAGGCACCAAGATAACTCTTATGATTTGAAAGAAATCTTCAAAGTTGTCTCAATTCTGGTAGATGACATACCAGAAAGTAATGATGATAGAGAAATATTGAAAAACAAGGGAGAAACTATGGTTAGAATTAAAACGGAGGATACAGAGACAGAAGAAAAACTGGCAAACTTACAGGATGGTGTATTAGCACTGGGAAAGGAAATGAGTAGTCTGCAAAGCTATATGCAGGCTATGAGTAATGACCTACGAGTGTCTAGTCAGTTCATGAACACGAATAGAAGTAATGGAGTAGTACGGCTTAATACAGCTCCAGTACAAAACATACCAGTTGTGTCAGCACACCAAGTAAGTACCAACTGTTTCCACTGCTGGTATCAGGGGACCAGTCTCTGGACCGCATCCAACCCTATTCCGAGCTTAGTCTGACAATACACCTATTCCTAGCAGATCCAACCAGCCGCTTGGCCCACCCTTTCCCCTTCTGTCTTGTAGTAGTCAGCCTTGATGAGTCATATGCCTGGACCTT